>ULGT01000001.1:509402-562675 GCA_900519025.1 Yarrowia porcina
GATACTGCGCTTCCAACTGGATATTGGCTAACCTAGTTTCGTACCCTTACACTAAGCCGTGGCACAAAGCCAACATGCATGCGTAAGAACAAGTCGACTTTTCGGCAAAGAAAACCACAAACGAAGTAAAACAAAGTACTTTGAGCATTTTTACAGCTGAATAAATGTGACCTTTTACTTCTTGCTGTTGCTGGTATCTTTTTCGTCCACCGTCACTATAATAAGAGAGACTTCACTGAAGAATAAAAGTTGAATTATAGTATGAGAATGGGAAAATTCCCATAGTGTTCTAATGTCTAATTTTAAGCGGTTATTAGCTCTTGTTTGCGGGTCTAACTTGTCCTTGGTACCATATCCCTTTTCTGTGAGCATTCAAGTGGATAGGCGAAACTATTGCCTGGCAAACTCGATTAATGAGCACGAAAAGTTGATAGCAGAGAATATGAGAGGCTTTAGACATCACTTCTAACTGCTAATAGGTAACTTACCATCTCTTGTCGTTGTCGGAACTCACTATAGCCGTTCATCTTTGATATATTTCTCCATGGGTTTGTTATTAAATGTACGTACTTCTTCTAAGGCTTAGGTTCCGTCTTTCACCCTATGGTGCTTTCACAAGAGATAGTAGTGCTACATATCACCCACAAAGTGGATAGTTGCACTCAGTGAGACCCTATAAGTGACCACTTCATGTCAATTCTCTTGCTTTCAACTTTTATTCGTTTGTATTAATGACATTCCTCTATGGCTGATATTTTTCAGCCATGTACACTGTCTCAGAACAGGACAACAATGCAGGTAAGAGACATCCAGACTTATTATTCTTTTTCTTGTGGCAGTAAGAAGCGTCACCAGTCTTTTGTTTTACTTCATTTGTTATATTTTGCCGCTCTTTTTTACTGATCTTATACCAAGCTGCATTTCCCCTTCCCTATGATGCCCTCAGAAGAAGGAAAAAAGATAGCAATACATAATTGTGGCATAAAATAGTGCTTAGTCGTAGTAGCTGAGTGTCCTGGTCATTTTTTCTTACTTCATTTTGCTTTCCTGTGTCAATATTCGTGCTATCCTATGCCAAGATTTTGCCTGTTAGTTGTGTTGAAGGGAAGGTGGATTACAGGGTAATGATAGATACCAGCAACTGAAATAACTAACCAGTAATACAAAGACAGCTGAAGAAATGGCTTGAACGCTTTTTCGTACTTCATTTCATGTTTTTATTCTCAATAAACCGAGTTATTCTATGACTGATACTTGTCTCTCCATCTGAGCTGCTGGCAGAGAAGGAATATATATCATAGAAGTAGATACCAGCATAAACAAGTGATACTAATAAGTCCTTTTAGTGCTGTAAAAATATTCCTACACATTTTATATTACTTTTCTACTTTTTATCTTCGTTGTATCGAGTTATGTTAAGCTGTGATTTTGCCCTCCCATTTTGATACTAACAGAAACGAATAAAATACGCTGAAAAAGTTACCTGAGACAACGGGAGGTAGTTTGTAGTCATATCACACTTATGAAGAGCCGTATCCACTCATTCCATGCGCTATTATCAGCTCCATTTACTCAAAATGTCGAGTTACCAAAAGTCCTGATTTCTTACTTCACAACAGTGAAGTTACAAGGCCTTCAAATAAGGGATAAGTACCAAGAACTTGAGATAAGAACTAGTCAAACTATTATAGTAGACTGCTTCAGCCCCTTGGAACTCTTATCGTAGTTTATTTCAAGTTTTATTTCTCAGTTAGTCGACTTCTCCCTGTGCATATTTTGCTGCCAATTCACGATCCTCACAGAACAGGATTTTTGCCCTGAGTAGACATATAGAGACTACAATAAGCGCGTAAATATTTATTTGTGATGGTAAAGGATGTCTAGAGCCTGTTATCTCACTATATTTCAGCTTTTCTCCATTATCTAGTGGGTTCACAAGTCGTGGTATGATCTTTCTAATATGCTGCTTACAAAGCAAAAGAAAATGCTAGTTAATGTTAAGCCAGAGACATGAAAAAGTTGTCAGTATCGTATTTGTGGTAATGAAGAACGTATTGAGCCACTTATCTCTCTTTATTTCGACTTTTATTTATCAATTTGTCCACTTGTTCCAACTCATGATAACTGTCTACTAATGATGCAGACAGAAGTGAAATAACAGTACCGGTAGAATTAACTTGATGAAGGTGCATCAAAGTAGCGATTTACAGAATAATAACCCTCTATATTTCTCCTGATTCAACTCTACTGCTTCATTCCTCTTTTTATATATTACTTCATTGATTTACCTTTACATCAACATTGTCGCCATCAAGGACTAGAATATAATAGAGGTAATAACAGTAGTGTGGATACAATCAGTACTAAAATCTCCTCCTCAAGCCTTCAGAAATGTTATGCGCTAGATATCATACTTCATTTCAACTTTTCTGTGTCGTTTACTCTAGTCTTGTCACCCAACTCGTCTTTCCCTCATTGGTGATTGTAAAAGGAGGGAAACACATCATTATTATCTACAAGTGATAACCAAAAGTAGTTAACAACTACTTGGAAAGCACAAAACGTGTTGTCTTCCCCTTTTGTACTTGTTTATGGCTTTAATTCCTCAATCGAACAGTGCATTGAAACCCAAGATCTTATGTCTTCCCGAAAAATGCCCAAAGAGCAGTAGCAAGTATATAATGACAGCAAGAAGCTATATAACTTAAGCCATTAGCCCTCATAATTGTTTCCATGCTACTCATATACCTCAATTTACCTTGTTTCTGCTATTCAATCGGCTTAGCCATTCAGCTAAAATTAGTGCCCTCAATAGTGAGACACACTGAATAGAAATCAAGACAGTAAGTCATGAAAGGTATTTATTATCTACTAGTACCCGTAATTAGTATTATGAGCATTTTTTATCTCGACATTTCAGCTTTTTTGCATCTTTCCATCGAGTTACTCGAATCGTGGCTTTGGATTGACATCAAGCTGCGAGATCGGGATGCTCGTAACTAGACAAATAAAATTAAAATAAACATGAAAGATGAAATGATAGAGTCCATTACGTTGAAATACTGATATAAACCCCCACTTTTGGTTACCAGTTCTAATTCACCCTTGTTAAGCCATTGTGAAATTGAGATGGGGGAGCCTTTGTCATAGTACAACAGAGAGGTGCATTAAAGTCATGAGAAAAGTTGAATCAGAGCCAGTAAAGTGGTCTGATATGTTTATTGAACTGCAAAAATGTAGAGAAGCATTATCGTTTGTTTCTATTGCCCAAATATAGAGTCTTTCACCCCCATACCCTGGTGTCTCAAAGTCGAAGGTCAGAACAATTCTTTAAAAAAGGGAAATGTTAGAAATACAGAGAAGGAATGTATATCAGATGTTGTTAGACTCATAGGGAAAACTCCTATAGCTGCTATAGTCGTGCCAGTCATATTTTTGCTTTAAGTAGTACTTTGTTGATAAGGGATTAGTCTAGTGCAGTCCCTCAGACAGTACTGAAAGACAATGATAGCAGCGTCTAGAAGTAACAAAAGGTAGCCAATTGGGTACTAACAGTCGTAAATAGCATTATTAGCAACTTACTGAACTTGATTTCAGCTTTATTCGCAACTGTTTCGAGTTTCCCAGCTATGTTGCTTAACTAACAGAATGAAGATCAGTATAATCACATCTCCCTGATAGTAAAAAGAAGTCAGATATCTACTAAAAGTTCATAAAAACGTTACAGTAGCCTGTCTGATGTAACTAGACAGTGTTTCATTCTTCTTCATAGCTCTTTTCATCAGGTTATCTGGTCATCCCATTCTCTATCTGTCATGCCCATATAAGAGAAGCAAATATGGTAATGAAAGGCATCTACTGACCCAAAGTTGTTTTTCATAGTACCAACACACCATAATATGATTGCCTACGCCTCTTCTTAACTACACTCCAGCTTTTATTCGTCAATATCGACATCTACCAAGTACCAGTAGCAGTTCCTAGCGACAGAGCTCTGGCATTTCTCAAAAAGTCAAAGAATAAAAGCTGAAATTATAGAAGATAAGAGTTGAAAGATGCTCACATTAGGTAAATGGTAGTGCTCATACATATTTCTGTACTTCTCTCAGCTCTCCCAACATCATTGGTTGATACTGTCAGTGATTCAGGACACTCTTAGTCAATGTAGAAGTCGTACAAGTAGGACATCTAGATAACTAAGAGAGAAGAACCAAGAACCACACCACTGGAGTTCTCTAACATAGCAGAGTTCTCTGGTACTATCTTTTTTTCTTACCTCAATTTTCCTGTTAACATTTCATACTCTTCAATCTCACCTCTGAGAGGTTCATGTATAACATAGCATAGATGGGCTACAAAGAGGTGAAAAATTTGAAGCGAGAGACAAGGAGCCGTTATTTGAAAATATATGGTCTAAAGGATCGTATTTATCTTATCGTCCATCCTAATTTGTTATTATTCATAGCAGTTGGTATCCTTACATTCCCTTCAGGGTAAGATAAGGCTATAACGAAATAAAAATTATGAATTGAAAGCAGAAAAACTACTAGTAGCACTCCTTGTATTAGAGCAATACTTCATTACATGTACCGGTACCATTAATCTCACTTGTTCAACATTGCTTCAATATGGAGCTTTTTATCTTTCGTATTCTCAAGCATCAGTTAATGGAGGGGAATTGGATAAAAGAGGTGGTAAAAGTTGTAAATGAAAAACATTGAGCTGATTTTTGAGATACATTCTAGCTAAGGGAATGTTTTGAGACCAATATTGACTCTTATCAAGATCAATATATCATACTTGGTACGTTACATCTTCCCCATCTAGAGTCCAGGTTAATGAGTTGAAGAAGCAAAGAAAAGTAGAGTAAAAAGTATCATGTGAGAATGGGAAGTACTGCACCAAGCTGGCATAGTTAGAGAGATGATTCTGGCTCTATTTTTGTCACAGGCTTCAACTTTGGGGTTGTATATCCCTACTCTATCTTCACAGGTTCACAGTGTCTTTTACGGGAAAGAAGGGAAAGAATATGTATTAGGTGAAAAAGAACAACAGAAGAGTATGAAGCTAACAACTTCAATAATAAAAGTTTGGTAATGACCTTTTTACTTTTATCTTAGTCGTTTTCAGGTTATATTGTCAATTTTCGTGTTATTCGAATTTCTCGAATTTCGGAAGCAACACAAGTCAAGCGCACCAATAAGTCGATTTAGTAGCTTTAAAAAGGTGAAATTAGCAGAAGATACGAATTAATAAGCTTTATTTAGATCACTGCTGGGTGATTTACACCTTTCGGTCGCCCTCATTACTTTATTTGTTGTACATTCAGTTCTGCTCCGTAGGTGCTTAAAATGACGGGCTCGAAGAATATGATTAATAGAAGAATAAAAGCTGTAATGATGTACAAAAGGTGTTCCATAACTAATTAAATGGCTAATTGGAACTAACAAACAAGTTATTCCTGCCTCTGGTACACTGGCACAGCAATTTATCTCTAATTTATATGCATCAATTGATGGGCCGGAATACACAATTGTTACAACTGGATAAGTGGCAGAAGATAAGGTGAAATCGAGAAGAATAAGAGACCTAGGGCATCTTGGAGAGCTATCAGTAGACATTGCAAAACTTCCTGTTGTGCTTGGTATGTTCCTATTCCTATATTCCTCTCTGTTTGGTCAACAATGTGTCAGAAATCAGATGTGCGCGCAGGAGTAACGCTTGTCATAGAAATAGAAAGACAAGATTGAGTGTTGTAAGATGCTGAGAGCTTCTACAAAGCATTTCTTCTATAGCTTTGTAATTCTTATCGTTGTTGGTTCCCATTATTGCTATATGTCTCTCTTTTCCGTCATCTTAGGTGGGCGACAAAATGTGGGCTTAGGAATAGAATATGATAGAAGAAGACGTGGAAAGCTGAAATGAGATAGACTGAGATTCAGATAACATTTTGGAGGGCCTCTTGAAGAGCAAAAACTACTAATCTATGCAAGTATTGTACGTTACTATCATATTTACCTCTTCTGCAACTAATCATGGACAAGACAACAGTCATGTTTGAGAATTTTGAGAATAGCACAAAAAAGTTGAACACAAGAACAAAGAGCCGCCAATATCAAGTAACATGAGTCTATGGCTGTCAAGTCGTAATTTATTTATGTCTTCAGTATATACTTAAGGAGTATTTCTTCCTGATTTGTAGCCATCACAGATGAAAGACCGAAGCATGGTTGAGACAGACTTTGAAAAGAAGGGAGGAAAGCTGAAATGAAGTACATTGAAGGCCCTGGGCGCTCAATGTGATTAGTACTGAATACTAGAATAGTTATTTTTCTCCTTCGTATGTACAATTTCTGTACTCGTCTCTGCTCTGTTCGCAACTCAGTAGAGAGACAATCCACGCTAGGGATAATTCGATAAACTGACAAAGCAAAGTTGAAATGAGGTAAGATACGAGGTTTAGAAGGTCTTTACGGATAACATTGTGCAGCTCATTACTTTTTGCGTTGCTGATATCTCCCACTACGGTGTATTTCTGTCTTCTGTCAAACTCACATCACCAAAGACAATATCCAGGCGTATGAATGTCTCAGTACTTGAAGGAAAAAAGCTGAAATGAAGAGATATAAGAAGGATTACATATTTATTCAGACTGAAATCATGTTGTTTTGAACTTCTGGATGTATCTAGCATTTGGTACTGTCTAATATGTGTCTTTTCTGCGAGCATCAACATTAACAAGAAAAATTTGGGACGAAAAGTAGATTAGTTGGCGAATAAAAGCTGAAATAGTACATTATAGAATACTGAAGACATAACTCTAGCTATCTTGACGGCAAGTTGATACTTTGTGTCTGTGACTTAAACATACTGATGCTCGAGGTTCCCTTTTCAGTGATATTTCTTGATGAGACATGAATCATGGCCTGTCATAACTCGATGACTTGATGAACGAAAGCTGAAAATAGGTTTTATCAAACGCTTATGATGCTTCATGTAGCTATTTAAACGTGGATAAATGCTTCTTGTAGCTGATGGTATTCGACATACTGGTATCTCCGTCATGTCAGCGAGCTTGGGATAGGCTCTCATTAGGTACGACAGGAATAAGTCGATTGTAAAGCAAACAAAGCAGAAATGAAGTAAGATAGAAAGCTTGTCACACCTCATAATAATTGAAAATTGCAACAGACCACTTTTGGTTGCCCACAGTGCGGTTTTTGCTATATTTCCCCCCGTTCTGAATGCAACAAACATCATTGGCTGGGATAACTTGATATTTTGAAGTGAAAAAGCTATAAGAAAGTATAACAAGTAGCTTATCACGGTTGTAATAGCTCATTATAGTCCATTAACAATCTCTTCAAGGCTACGATGCATTGCCTTAGCAGTATGTCTGTCTTGTAAGTATCAATTGATTGACCAAAACACAAAAATGGTACAACTCGCTAAATGGCAGAATAAAAGATGAAATTGAGAAGAAAAACAGACCCAAGACATCTTAAAGAGCTACAAGTAAGTAATGAGCAACTTCTTCTGGTTCTTAGTATGTTCCTATTCCTATATTTCCAGGACTCCACCCAATCGACAACCTTAGATATCAAATGAACGTGCAAGATTAACGCTTTAGTATGGGAATGAATGAATGAAATCGAGAGTTTTAAGAGGCTGAAAATATTTATCTTGTTACCATTCTACAGTCACTTTCTTCTTGTTGTACCTGGTAACAATTACTGCTATGTATCCCCTTTTTTGTCTTCAGCAAGATGTGAAGACAGGATGTAGGTGTAGGGATAAAATGTATAGAAGACGTGGAAAGTTGAAATGACATAGAATAAGTTACTTGCGACATTTCTGAGGGCTCTCAGAACTCGGTAAACTACTAATATATGTAGATAAATTTGTAATACCGTTAAAATTCCTCTTCTGAAAATCCTCATATATAGAGAGTCAGCAGTCGTGTTTATGTCCATGGTGCTTAGAACTGCGAATATGCTGCATATATGATACTTAATAACTACGAAAAGCTGTGAACTTTACAAAAATATCCACTTAATGAGATCTAACACTTTTCTTTACTTCGTTTCATCTTTCTTTGCGACTTACTGTAATAACCTTTCAGTTAGTCGCCTCTGCCTACCGGTATACAATTGGGCATTATTATAGCAAATAACTGAGCTCAGTAACAACCTAGAAAGCGTAATGATACATTTGAGGTCTATTTGATATATTTAGACTTGCATATTAGTTCACCTGTGATGATCTTACTTCGCTGAGACAATTGTCCTCAGCCAGCTCTAGCCACTACCCATAGTGCTGACAGTAAGAAACATTTCAACTCTTATATAAGTTCCAACACAGAGAGGAGTTATCTGTTCTATAAAAAAAAGCGGTATAAATGCCTTGGACGTTTTATCTTACCTGATCCCAACTTTTATACATCATTAAGTTCGAGTTATCTCCTGCCTACGATCCAACTACATGTATGAAGCTCACGGAACAAGAATAAATCCCCATAGTGGGTCAACTAAAGGAGAAGAAATGGTCTATCTCTCACCTCTAGCCACCCAATTTGTTATTAGTCTCTTATATCTGCCCATTTCAGCTTTTTTTTCTCAAATAATCCATTTCTTCCTAAGGAGGCTTTTACCCTCGATGGAGATACCTACCCTACTGTACAGAGAAAATCGTTACAGTAATATGTACTAAGGGCAACCTGAAGTTGAAATATGCTTTGGACAGGCCAGCTGAATAGCCTCAGAACGCTATCTCAATTCATTTCAACTTTTCTTTGCTATTTCAAGCGAGTTCTCCCATGCTGAAGTTTCGTCTCTCAATCAGTGTCGGTATCAGAGTAGACATACATGAGCGATAAAACGTACTAGCTTTGGCAATCATTTATTTTTTTTACTCTGTTAGCCACTTCAAACATCCTATGCGCTTTATCTTACCTAATTTGATCTTTTAATGCTATACTGTCGAGTTATATCTTGGGTGCGTATGTTCTTTTCATGCAATGCTAACATTACACAGAGGAATACGAAACAGGTAGTTACTAGAGACAATAAGACTTGGCTGTGGACCTTGTGGTAGTCACTTATAATGTTTTCGATTTCTTGCCTTTCTTCATTTCATCTTTTCACGGCCAAGTATCGAATTGCACCGGTTATGCAGTCTGGTCTTCCAAACGATACTTACCAAGAGAGAGAATACCGATGAGACACTATATTAGAGACATCAATGAGTTGCAAAATACATTCTAGTAGCTACTGAGGCTATTACATTCACTATTTATACCTTTTTTCAGCTTTTATTACTTACTGTCACAAGTTATCCCAGCACATGATATGTGCAGAGGTAAAAGTAGCCCCAATATGTACAGTACTGAGAGCAGCAAGTAATTGCATGGTACAGAGAACTTATTAGTAGTAAAAATTCCCTTCCATTGCTTTTTTTCTGTATCTATTCGCTCTTCAATCAACTCATGCTGCGCCTGGAAAGTGTGACTTCCCCAGACACTAACACAATAAGAATATATTGTAGAGATGAACATTACCAACGACAAAAAGTAGTACATTACATGTGTCTGACTATGAACAGGGCTTTGAAGTTTTAGTATTCTCAATTATCAACTTTCTCTCCTCAACTAATCGACTTTTTGCAAATCTCTATCTCCATTTCTCTTGGGTGCTTAAAGAATAGTGATGAACACTCGAACAATATCTACCAACTGTAACTGAGAGTGTTATATAACCAATTGAATGCTCTCTTGATGTTACGAGCCTCTTTTTATATTTCGCTTTGGTATTATTTCTTGAAATATCGAACTATTATCTCGCCACGATGTTCCTTCCATTATAACCCCACATTTGAGAGATAAATGCGGCAGTAAAACAAGAGAGAGACATTTAGAAGTTGTTTTTCTCTACCATTAGGTACTGGGAGCATAATTACTAGTTTGTTCTACTTGGTTTCAACTTTTCTCTGGCATTAATTCGAGTTTCCCTTACGCTGTATTTTTGCCCTCATCTATAAGCTCACAAAACACGGAAATATACAGTAAGAGAACTTATCAGGGACATGAAACTGTAGCTATCCCAGTACTTGCAGTGTTTCACAGCAGCATGATCATATTTTTCTTCTCTAATTCAGATTATATCATCCAAAATACTTAGTTGTCTCCTTGGATGAATTGACCCTCCTTTAACGATACCTATAGCAGGGGTCAAAGAAGCAAAAAAACGCACCAAAGACACCATGAAAGAATTGGTCACTTTATATCACTATCACAAGCTCCCTGTATAATTCATCTTCCCTCAGTTCAGCTTTTTTGTATATTTAATCGAGTTATCACTGTTCCAGAGTACCGGTAGCCTCTCAAATCAGATGCATACAGAAGACAAATAGTGCATTATGGACCACCAGTAACATAAAAAAGAGGCAACTCGCATACTAATAGCCATCCAAATGTATTAAGAAGTTTGTCATGGCTAATTTTATCTTTTCTTTGAGTTGAACTTGACATCTACTATGGCTGCATCTTGTCTCTCCAAGCAGGTTGATGACAGAACAGAGATAAAAAAGAATCAAAGAATGATAGAGCAATAATAGATATGTTACCAGATGTAATCTATAGCTTTGACTTTTTATTCCCACCTATTCCTGCTTTTTTTCTTCAACTGAGTAACTTATTCCAACTGAGGCTGGGGTATCCCTTTCGAGAAGGTTACGAAACAGAGGGAAATACCGTTTATAGGTGAACTGCAGACATAAAAAGTTACCATTCACCTACTTTTGGCATTATTTGTAATGAGTGGTCACTATTTTCACCTCCTCGCAACTTATCTTCTTCATTTTTCCGACTTTTCCTACTAATTATTCTCGTCCCCTTCTTGATACTCACGGAACAGTAGATATTAAGCAATGAAATAGACCAATTGCAAATAGAAGCTGTCCACCATATATCTGAAGCCACATAAGATTCTAAAAAGATCTTACAGTACTTCATTTCAGCTTTTTTCTATCTTTTATCGAGCGCATTCTGGTCTGCATGTCGACTTGTTGTCTATGATATTGACAGAAATGAGAATAGAAAACTAACATAGTATCAACAAAAGTTACGTTGATGACTATTAGAACCAGAAAATAACATCACATAACTTTTCCTTCTCTTTTAGTTGAATTATATCGACGTGTATCGAGATATACTTGTTCGTACTCCTTGGCTCTCCAGGTATGACTTATACAGCGAAGTTAATAACAGGTGGTTCTTGTACATGGTGGTATTTATTAGAGCTGTACAAGTCTGGCAAACATCTTGGCTCTTTTGTCTTGCTTCGATTCAACTTTACTTCATCAAATATTCGAGTTAACACACACGCGAACTTCTGCCTTTTATCTAGGAAGCTAATATACAACAGATATGTATTGTAGTTGTGAATATAAAAGTCTTAGGTTGCAGAAAGTAATCTATTTCAGTGTCTTGTTCGTCTTCTTTTACTTACTTCTGCTTTTGATCGTTGATATATCCACATATTGCACCTGATTCTCTTTCCAGCATTGATACCCGTACCACTGCAATAAATATAGTAATAAAATAGGTGAAAGACACCCATAAGTTGTTGCTTCTGTAACTACAACTACTGAAAGCGTCATGAGTACTTTAAACTATTCAATTTCAGCTTTTCTCCGTCTTGTATTCGAGTAATCCCCACACAAACATTCTGTCTCCGTACATCAGGTTCGTAAAAGTGGTTGTGAACAGTAGATTTAGAGCTAAGTGAAAACAAAAGTGCTCCTAGCTCTACCAGTATCTACGAAAGCCATCAACTACCTATTTTTCGTCTCCATTTCACCATATTATCCTCCTATCACCGATCTGTTAAGTCCATGATTTCTCTCTCAATCGATAACATGCACAGAAGAGAGGAAAATGTAGCAGCAATACATTCAGACTGCAAACACATGTGTGCAGTAGAAATTATTAGCTGACAATATGTTTTTGTCTCTTCAATTTTACTACTTCTTTATTTGTTCGTTCGTCAATCCACTTAGCTCTACACCATATCTCTTCTTGATTAGCATGTGAGCTGTAAGAGAGGTAATTTAGAGATTGCTTCGAGAAGAGACAGTTGCAAGTGTTCGTGTGCTTATTATTAGCTAATCTAACGATATTGATCCTTTCATGTACTTATTTCACCTTTTTTCTTCAAATAATCGAGTTATACTTGAACCCCAATGCCTGCCCTCATATAAGTTCCTGGAACAGGTTATGGAAAGTAATAGAACATTATGGATACAAAGAAGTGATCTATCTTTTGTTTATTACTTTCAATAATAATGTGAAACTTTCATAATGCTTCTTTTCAACTTATTCTCCTCAATATATCAAGTTCTGGCTGTTCGAGATATTGGCTCTCATTCAACGACTCTTACAGTAGAGGTCGATGTAGGCAAAAAACTTTCCAACTGCAACCGAGAGTATGATATAGCACTATATTAATTAAATAAATCCCCTGGGCCTCCTTTCCTCTTTTATTTCTAATTTGATCATTGTTTTATCGACTTTCCCTTATTCACATGCATTGAGTCTCCTCAATGAGACTGACAGAACAGAGAATATACACTGAAAAAGAAATCAGTAAGAATAAGGGGTATGTTACTATATATCATTAGTCTGAAATAATGGTTTAAGATATCTAAATCACTCAATTTCAACTTATTTACTTGACTAACCGATTTATTCTAGTCATGAGTATTCTCTCAACCTTTATGCTAACAGAATTGAGACTAGTACAGCGGTAATTTATAGCAGTAATGGAAAGATACAGCTATTTAGCTACTCGTGGTGATTTAGAGTATTATAGGAGCAACGCTTCTTCTCTGTTTCCCTCTTCTCTTTCTCAATAAAATGGGATCTGCTTACGCTTACGCTTGGTACAGATCCAATATGCTGGGAGAGAGGGCTCTGAATGAATACAGAAATAGCTAAGTAGTAATGGGGAGTGTTAACACCTCAGAACACAGCTGTAAAGAGTGTCATAAGCTAAAGTACCTAACCTTCTTTTCTGTTTTTTTTTTTTGCTGATTATTCGAGTTATCCCAGGTCCTGATGTTTTCCTTTCCGTGCATGGTCCTTACAGAACATAAGAACATAGCGGCATTAATGTGCCAGTGACAATATAGACAGGTGAGTGGCACGATTGTTTGTACTAATTGTTTTGTGCAACTTATTCTACTTGATTATATAATAAACGATATATTTCAAGCCCTAAGATCTCTACCAATAGTCATAGGCATACGATTTGGAGATATTGTAGCCCCAATAACCCTTTGGTGGTAAGAAAAAGGTTTCTTCCATGTCTTTGCGTCTATATGTCAGATGTTCTCTTCTTCCTCTACTAATATTCTGCTTTTTATCGCTCAACCCAACGATTTACAGTACATACAGTAGCAATATCTACTTAATGTATCTTAAGCAGGAATAAATACAGTAACAGAACAATTTAGGGACTCCAAAGAGCAGTCAGTCATCTTGAAGTGGTTTTCAAACACGCCTTGATTTCTTTTAATAATTCATTCAGCTTCTTCACTATCTATACGAGTTATACCAAGTCCCAAGTTTCATCTCTCTTTGCAAATACGCTCGCTCGCTCGAGTCACTCAAATATTTAGCAATACTTGCTTATCGCACCATAGCTGGCTTACATTTCAGATAACCAATCGTCTTACAATTACGAAGTCCCCCTCTATTCTTTCTGCTCTACCCTACCCCTACAAGTTGATATAAGTGGATGGTGTGGTAAAGAAATTAGGAGTTAGCATATATACAATGTGGAGGTACTGGTACACGTCTCGTATAATAGTCGTCATTCTGGTGGAATACAGTGCTTATTTCGGAACCAAGCATCTCGTGTGGAAACTTTTGTGCAGCGATGAACTCCTGACCGACTAAGGTTTGGCCACATGTGGACGTTATTACGGAGCCTGGAATTTCTCGTCGAGAATTGATGACAGTAGGATAAAGATAATACCATTAGATGCACAATTTCCAGACGATTGTTTTGATATCACTTTCAACGTATTTGGCTCAAACGCCATAGTATTACTGGCCAGAAACAGCAAGTTTTGCCACACCGTAGTAGGTCTCGTATTCAGGTGGGGAAAGAAAACATTGCTTTCAAACGTGAGAAATAAGAGCCATATCTTAGGCCTCTTTAAAGTGGTCCAAATGTATCCAGTCTGTCCTAGTCTAGTCACAGGGCTCATAACAACACTCAAGGTATTCTGTCAGATAAACAGGTTACTTGTACTTGCCCATACCAGTACAAGTAAGCTTAGAAAACTTATTAGCTGTATTAGCTGTACAAATAGGGCTGTTTCCTCTTCTCTTTCGGTGCCTCAGAATATCATTTTCATTTGTAGATGTGGCAGGGATGCAGGAGCTGATCATGGCTGAGTCGAGCTTGTAGTGTTTCTGAAATCAGGAGCGAAAAAACGACGGTGACGACTGCTGAAATGGCTCTGTCCGTTGAAGCCAGTCGTCACGTGCTTTTTCTACAATATGGAAGTCTGGTCCCTCATCTTAAATATGTCAAGATCATTCCATTGTTGTTGTGTGACCAAAATGGAGGGTCTATATCAAGACAAAGTTTGTGGCAAAAAAATCGAAAATATGAAAGATGAAGTCAGCCGAAAGCCTGGATCAAAAAATGGTGACGTCGAATGAACTCATTCCGAGTGTTTTCGCAGCTCTCTGCGATGCTTATTGCTGTGGATGGATTGATGGAATGCATGTTGCATGTAGTGATGCTCCCAGTGCATTGATTATGCATGTCACAAAGCTAAGTAAAAGAGTGTCTATTATTGGAGGCTTAGTTGAATATTACTTGACTGTAGCTAAGCTCAGCATTATCTGTAATAGACAAAAAAAAAATGTGGCAGAAACCGCGCAATGGCACCATAAGGTGTAATGAGAACTTTGAATTCTTCTTAGGCGCAGTGTCAGCTTTTTATACCCAATTTATCGACTACCTTAAGTTCTACCTTACCACTCTACAAGTACAGTCCATCCAGGTAACAATCGACCCACCAATATCGCAGGAATCCTACTTCACTACCAATTGCATAACAGACACTACGGAATTATGAAAGAAGCCACCGCAAGAAACCATTATCCACATGTCTCCTTTCCCATCGGCTATAGAAATTTCTTGCATTCACCTCACTACCGGTACTGGTACTCTTAACTGCTATGCGAAGTACTCACCATGGAGGGAGAGACAAAAGTCATAGTGGATAACCTGAAAAAAAGCACAATAAAAGCTGAAAAGAATTATAGGAAGCCGATGTTAGTAATTTCCACGGGAATTCTAGTGGGAAGCATAAACTGATCAAATCTCTGTGTGTTATATCTAAGCATTTCTCTCGGTTAGTGAAAACCCCTTTGAGAGACTAATGTAACGATTGGTTTAACTTGACAATTTTTAGAAAGAAAACCATAATGAAAGAAAGCAGGAGATCCAGTCTGTTCAAAGTAACGGATAATAGATGATTGGACACCCTTTTTTTACTTTTCTTAGTCTAGACCTTGTCAATATTTCCCTCTGCTCTGATCGCAACGCCATGGAGAGACTATATCAGGTTAAGAACACGATTGATTGATCAAGAAAAGTTGAAATGAGCAAATATAAGCTGTTGGTCACATTTCTCTAGCTATTACAGTGCCAACAAATACCCTTCTGTCTTGTTGGTATTTGCAACTCCCGTATATTTCTCAATTCTGTCAACCTCAGAGATGCCCTATAAATTAGGGTAGATGGTAAATGAAAGAAGAAAGTTGAAATGAAATGATAAGACACTATTATGATGCTTAGAATGACTGGAAGTCTGTAATATTACACTTCTGGCTTTTTCTGGCTTATTATATCGTCTCCATTCTCACTTTTCCGTTTGCATCAACGCTAGCGTGAACAACTGTGTGCAGCCATATCTTGGCATTACAGAATAAAAGCTGAAATACAACGTAAAAAGTCACTAGGGACACTTTGTTAGCTATTATTGGGCAAGTGGTTGCTTCTGCTGATGGTTTCAAACTACTGACACTACATTTTTCTCTTCTGTGAGCTTCGTGCAAGAGAGACAAAATCTGTTAAGTGGCCAAACTCGATTTGATGATGATGAAAGTTGAAAATGGGCAATATAAAAGTCTCATCACACCAAATCTGACTTTTTACAAACAATTTTGCACCTCTTGTTGTTCCTGGTACTCATTTATACAGTATATCATTGTTCTATAGCCAGCTTGGGTAGACCCAAATTCATGCTCAGGAAGAAGTCAATCAAAAAAACGAACAGGAGGAAATTAATTAGTAAAAGCAGCTCAGGACACTTGGTATGTAGCCTTAATCTAAAACAACTCACTTTGGTTTGTTTTCCTGTTCGATATGCCTCTGTTCCTTGGGCATAATAATCATGGGAGGAAGTAACCTGATAAGTTGATGCCGAAAAGCTGTATGGAAGTGCAATGAGTGCTAATGACACTCATAGAGACTGTATGTTGATATCTGACAGCTTAGTTAAGTTTCTGATATGTTTTTCAAGTGGATTACTCTCTGTTTTGTAACATCATTTCTGAAGATCATAAAGTGCATTATTTGTAGAACTCGACATAGTGAGAGAAATAAACTGAACGATTGAACTATAAGGGAATTTGAACAATTAACATACGTATTGAAAGTCAATCGATTACTTCTTCTTGAATGTAATGCACCAATACGGCATTTGTCTCTTTTCTGTTGGCAACTCAATATTATTGAAAAGATGCAGACTTGGTTAAATGGCAAAGAAAAGAAGAAATGAAGTTGGAAACAATGATTAGGTCGCTTGGAAAGCTTTCATGATCAAGCTAATCACTTTCTTACGTTGCTCAGTTCTTCTAATATTACGTTTTCACTTCTCTGTCTGTGTCTTCCATGTAGAGATGAGATGTAGGTGTAGGAATAACGCAAATGTCTGAAGAATAAAGCTGATTATCAAGTATAGAAGAGTGTTTTAGAGGTTTCGTTGGAAAGCCTCGTACTACTGACTACTTTTGGATCCGCTAGGTATGTTTTATTCTTCCACTTCTCATTGTTCTGTGGCTACCGGTACCATAGAATGCGGAAACATGCAGGTATAGGAATAACTGAAGATGTCGATGAAACAAAGTTGAAATCGAGTCATCCAAGAGATTTATATTGATGATTGTAGCTAATATTACATATTTTAAAGAGTGTTGAAGTCTTCGGCATTTGTTGCGGTCATATTACCCGTTCTGCGAATGCTGCAAACTGAAGGGAATTGTTGTCGTTAGGATAAGTGGCTTAATCTGTGAGAAAAGCTGAAATAAAGTGGAAGGAGTTCATCTGGACGGCTACTTGGCTTGCTTTATATAATGGGTTGGTGTTTTCAGTTTCTGGTAATTGTTTTTATACATTTGTCCTGTCGTTACGATAGGTGGAGAATATATTCAAGGGTTAGAATAGCCTGAATTATCAAACAATAAAAGCTGAAAAGAAGTTCGAGAACTATTTCATGACACATACGATGGTCTACAGAAGATCATCAACTACTTATCCCTATGTTTAGGCTATTCTCGAGCAGATCTTCTCTCTCTTTTGTAGACAAATTCCGGAGAGACCTTAGTACTGATAGGTAAAATTAGATAAAATGGATATTCAGAGAGGCATGAATAGGTTTAAAGGGTCCTTAATGTTATATCTGTTATACTATAGACAATAGACGACTTTATGATGTTCCTAGCATATATTTCTACTTCATTAAACAGCAAACACAAATTTGGACTAACACGTGAGGCTAGTTGTTTTCATTGAGGAAGAAAAGTGTAGCGTGAGTACGGCAACAAAGCCACCCATTTCTATGGGCTTTATATTAGGTAATAGATAACTCCTTGTTGTTCATGGTATTTGCCATCATCGTACTTCCCTCTTTTCTCTCACTGTCATAAACGTAGGCGAAGAAACTTGGTTACCTGTACTTGTACAATAAAAGACGAAAAGAGACCATTGAAGACTAGCAGGTCATGCATCAAGGTACAATGCGCTCATTGACAGCTTTTCACTCTCTCTGGATAATCATCTGTTGAAGCGATAACATCTATCTCAGAAAGTCGAGGTAACACAATGAACCAATAGGGGGTCAAACAATAGAGAGAAGTTAGATGGTTTAAATAAACTGGGGAATTTAAAGTATTTGACTTAAGCTAACCTCATATATGTCCCCGTCTTTCGTTACATCATTTAGTCTAAAATGTTTAGTTATCCCTGCTTATGAGTTTGGATGTTGGCTAAAGAGTCAAAAAACCAACACTAAAACTTATGGAGAGCTGTCAGAAGTAGTCCTTTACACAATATGGCTTACATCAAACACTTTGAGCATTTTTTTTACTCTATCTTTCGTTTCATTAGCGTTCTAGCACAGTATCACTCAGTCAACTGGTGTGCCTAATGACGAAGATCATGACAGAACAGAAAAGTGTAGTACAAAAGATACCAGCAAGAACAAGAACATAGTTCCTACGTAGAACTGACCATCAATAACGTCAGGAGACATTAACTCCATCTATTTTTCCCTTTCTTTCTTGTATTTCTTGATTTTTGGAAAGAAGTGATTTCGTCTCTTCATACAGGGTACTGTACTCGCAGTAGAGTGATAATAGCAATAATATGTTTAAAGTGCCAACAGAACTGGCCAGTCATACAATGATAGCTATTATACCATCATTAAAACGTTTCGTGATACGTCCCTGCTACTATTCGTTAATAACTGACTTTTACTTACACTTTGTTTTTCTTACAATCGTTAATGCATACAATATAGTCTTCAATGTAGCAATGAATGTACTAACGGCAGCCAAGAGTAGGTTGCAATGTAGCGGAGACCTGTATAGACGTGCCCAACAACTTTACCTACATCGTTTCAACTTTTTTGAGACTTCTGTACATCTACCGCATCTCCATCAACCTATGTCACTTACAGAATTGTGATAAAATAAGTTAATATATGTTGTAAAGACACAGGAAGTTCTAGATTACCAACTTGCGTTATTCACCATTATGATTAAGAAGTTCTCTTACTCAGTTACAGGTATTTTTATCTGTCGGGTTTTCAGCTTGTCCCAAGTAGTAATTATAGTCTTGTTATTTGGTTCTCCCAGAACTGAGGGAAGTACAATAGTTATTGTTACCAGTGACAACAAAAACAGGCTGGCTACATACTAGGAAGCATACTATCTCATATACTCTACCTTTCTTACTTAGATTAGGTTTTTCTTCTTCATTTGAACTGGCAAACCCACCCCCCTTTCCTGGTGAACGCAAGAAGTCAATATAGTGAAGATAACTTTCAACTGCAACTAAAGACAACCACTGACTTAGATATGCACACACCGGCTTGCTCTTCTGGATCTATTCTTCTGCTTCATTATAGTTATATTCGTCGAATACTCAGTCACTGATATTCACTGAACTCCACAAATTGGGCAATAAAACCTGAAAATGAGTGGAACAGGCAGCTCATAAAGTATTAAATAAGTACCAGTAAGGAACCTATTATCTCTCCTTGCCCCACGTATATCTTCTGATGAATATCTTCTCTTTTTGTGAGCTTCTATGTCTGGGTGATATAACCGAAATTAGCAAAAAGAGACTATTTAACGAAGAAAGCAGGTTACGAGCAAGACCAGAGTGCCAGAAAATTGCCTTGGTGTTATGTTCTAGACTTCTAACGTTCCCCAATCACAGAAGTTCCAATGGAGCTATAATGCTCTATATGCCAGAACCATGAGTGGTAGTTAAAGCTGGGGCTTGCGATAACTCCCTCACTAATGCAATAGAAACAGAAATGGGGTAGCTGAAGAAATAAATAATGTTGTCCAAGCTTTGAATGTGTAAATAACATTCCTAGGTTGTTGCAAGTATCTTTTGTATTGCTATTTTACTCTCTGTTGTATGGGCGTATGAATTGGAGATGGCATGCAGAAGAAAAATCGATTAAATAGCGACGAAAAAGTTGAAAGAAAGTATATCACTGAGCTCAGGACTTCTATGCTACCTGGATTAAGCTGAAATTGACCCTAATTTGTTTCATATATTGTTATTGCCTCGCTGTACTCAGTTTATAAACATCATAGGTGGGTGAGAGAATTGCTAGGTTGGTGCAACTACTCTAATTGAGAACAAAAAGCCAGATGAAGAGATACAAAGATGTTCTGATACTTACGACAGGTAGTGGTAAACGTCTGGTAGCTTTTTAGTATGTCTCTGACTCATTAGTACTGTATTTCTTTCTATTCTGAGAGCAGCTACACCTGTAGTGAGAATCAGATCTTGACTAAGCTGTTCTATTAGCTAATAAAAGTTGAAGTGAAATGTGAAATGGATCACAAATCTTCAGTAAGCTCATACTATGTTTTAGGTCTAGTATTATTGCAGCTGGTACCTACCGCCGCTTTATTACTTAACTTCCATGAGAATTCACATGGATAGAGGAAACTGGGGCTTGGAAGAAGTTCGCTAATTGAGAAACACAACAATAAGGAAGCAAGACGAGAAACTTGTGATTATCTTGTCAGCTTCAAGTTAACAAATCAGAGCCCCATATAATCACAGAAACTTTTTATTCTGTGTGTTTCACTCATATTTGAGAGCCATCGAATCAGAATGTATACTCAGGCCTTGGAATAACTCTAACAATTAGCGAAAAAAGATTAAATTGTGAAGAGAAAGCTACTCATGACGTTCAAGAGACGTTCCAATAACTGATTGACAGCTTTTTATTGTTCCTTGGCGTCTTTTTCAACATATTTATCTCTTCATTGATGGAAGACTAATGCCAGGCTTACCTTACAGAAAAGACGTAAATTCGACACCGAGACCTGTCAACAGCAGCTGAAAGATAGCAGATCCCGAAATCTAAGCGGGATGAGTAGGGTGATATTATAATTCCACTTTCTCTTGGCTTTTATTCCCTGTAACATCTACTTACTGCTTCGTCTTTATATCACTCGCGTTTGTGCTTACGCTACAGTGAGAAATACAACAACAAAACTAATATGAGAACCCAGTAAGTTGATGAATGTTTACCAATAGATACCAGGAGTGCTATGAGCTTCTTAGCCTCTCAGATTTCAACTTTCTTCTATCGCTTATTCGAGTTATCCTTACACCTGCATTCAGTCTCAATTTACTGAGATGAGAGAACATCACAGTAAGGAGTAATAAAACTCATAGGAGACATTGAATGCTTTATGCTCTATTACCAGCCCTAAATCCATCAAGTCACCTTTTTCGTTCTCAATTCCAGGGTATAATTTCTTAATATAGGGAGCACGTCAGTCTCCACTCATGATACCTACCGGTACGGTTGCCGTAGATGTAGTTAAAATACTTTAAAAGAGTGTCAGAAAGTTATGAATCTTTGCTAAGCAGTCCTAAAAAAGTCCTTAGCACTTTATCTGACTTCATTTCAGCTTTTCTTCGCTCTTAAGTCAATCATCCCCGTTCTTTAGTACGGTAGCCTCTGAACGCTAGATGCTCACAGAAAGAGAGGAAGAGAGCAACAAAAGTTACCAGCAACAGCAATATGTGGCTAGCTGCAGATATGTTGCTTTAAAAACGTCATGAAAGTTTTCTATTACTTCATTCGATCTATTCTTAGTCTGTAAGTTGAGTTATGCCTAAATAAGTATTTTGTTTGCATTTAGCTCAAGGAGAATTGTGGATGTAAGACACTTGGGACAACATTGAAAGGTGATATGCTTACTATTAGCCATCAAGCACATCCTGGACTTGGTATCTATCATTATTGCAGCTTTCCTTTCTTATTTCACCTCCTTTGCATGGTTCAAGACTTCTCTGTCTCGGTGAGGAACTCGAACGTTAGAGAGAGATACAGTAGTAATAGACACACCAAGTACAAGAAGTAATTGGATTTGTATGAAAGCTCACAGATAAGTTGAATTGCTTTTCAACGTGCTCTTAGTAGCTCAACCTTTTCCTTCTATTGAGTTCTACTAATCCGAGGTCTATGATGACCACAGAGGTGAGGTAAAAGTAACATAAAATTTGTCTACTGCAACCAAAGCTTGTGATAGATGTAACTTCTACCTTATCTATCTCTGAGTCTTTCTCTCTACCTCGTATCTGCGTTTTCCGCTTCACTACACAATATGACTCAGTCCTTTACGAAACGAAATGCGGACATATGCAGACATTATAGCAATAAATTCTACTTTGGTGAGGCAAAAGGATGTCAGAGTAGCTTTAATACCTTGTTAGTGGTAATCGTTTCCATACCCTATGTCATTTCTGCTTCTATTCGATGTTTAGTCGACTTCTCCATGTCACGTATATGTTTCTACCTCATGAAGCTTACCTAACGAGACAAATAATGAGATAGTAACACCCAGAAACAACAAGAAGTAATTAATTCGGCTCTTTTAGTTTTTTTTAACATTTTGAACATCTTACACTACTTAGTTTCAACTTTTTTCAACTTATTTCGCTATTTATTTGAGTTTCATCGTGGAACAGTTATCCTCTCGCAGACGATGATACATAAAAGAGCTAAATATGGCATAAAAACGTGGATATAGGGGTAAAAAGTGCCACTAAATTCACTAATAAGCTATATATATGTCGCACGCTCTTTATCATACTTATTTGCAGCTTTTGTTTCTCAATTGGTGACCTTCTCTAACGCCTGGGTTTTTAAGATGCTTACTAATTTGACTAAATCGACGTTGAATTATACCCAGTAACAACAAGCAGTAGTCAATAACAGATTTCCAGTTACCAAATGCTTCGTGAATGGTACGCTCTGTTTCTATTCATCTTTTTCCAAGACTTATCTTTGCACCTAAGTTTGTTTCCTAAATAAAAGAAATGAATATGATGGAGATAAAAGTTGGCTGCAAAAGTGATTTGAGACGTACCCTAGGGCCGAATGATGTGACAGTATCGTCACTACTTTCTTGGGGCTCCATCCATTGGGTGATTAAAAAAATCTCATTTTACCTGTTAGAAGTCGACACCAACAGAACGTGGCATTATTGTATGTAGTCCAGTTACACTTAGTAGTATTAGATGTAATGCTATGAGTTGTCATTGACTTTCCCAGTCACTTTTCTCCCTTCATCTGACCTTGTCACTCTCAATTACTCGTGTTATACAAATTCAGAATGTACGCTGATGCATCAATGACACCTTCGTGTCAAACAGAAAAGAGAAAAAATTATTCACTGCGTCCAAAAGTAGTCACCAGTGCGCGGCAAACCAGGCTAATGTCCGAAGCTGTTTATTTCTTTCTATTCAACTTTTCTTCTTCAATACTGAAGTTGTTCTTACGTTAACCGTTGGTCTGTTAAAAAACGACGTTGACATAGAAGAGGTAAATATACTAACAATAACTAGTGACAACCACCAGAAGTGAATGGAAGAACACACGTATCCGATTCAAGCATCATCGGCAACTTGAACTACTTCATTTCTGTTTCTATGACTATTGTTCACAATTGTCGGTACGTCTACATTTTGTCTGTAAATCTCAGGAGCTCGCAGAATTGGGATATTACAGCAAATGTATATCTGAAAGACACAAGATGTAAACTACTGTCCACTGGTGATGCTTGAATACGTCATGGGATATCTTTCTTACTGAAGATCAACTTTCTTCTTCCATCTTTTCGGATCATCCGTAGTCTTAGTCTATGTTCCATATTTTGGTACTCTCGCAACTGCGACAATACAGTAGTTAAAGGTAGGATAAAAAAAAGTGATCAAGGGAAATCAATCATACTCCATAGTTCAATTTCAATCAATCCACTTATTACTAGCAGCTTTTCTCACTTACAAGCAACTTATTTTCTTCGAATAATCATATTGTCCTATCAATGATACTCGTTGTCGATCGAGGATGTTCACAGATGGGATAAATATAGCAGTGAGGGGTACCAAGTGCAACCAAAGGTGGTATGTATTAGTATTCTGCAGTCCAAAGACTTTCGGAGCTTCTTTTACTACCCCTTTTTGGCGTCAATTTTCTAAATAACCGTCCTATCTTTATGGATGTATTTATTTATTTTTCGAAGTGACACTCACAGTACTGGGTGTAAAAAAGCAGTAGTAAAGGCCACTGCAACCAGATTTTGTCAATGAAGTATTATATATCACACTGGATGTTTATGGTCTCTCATATTTTCTATTTTCATCTTATTGTCGACAGAGGGAGACAATATTGGTGTAGGGAGAGATCGAATATTTGCACAAATAGGACTGTTCTGAAGTAGGACTAAAAGTAAAGGGCATCTTTCGGAATATTTCTATAGTGCTGTACTCTTGGGTACTCCCAGTATATGTTTCTATCACATTCAAATCACTGACGCAGGCATCATTATTACGTCGATTAGAAGAAAAGTGTAAAAGAAGTAGATGCAAAGGCCAAGGGCATTCTGTTTAATCACATTGTGTATTGGCCATCTTACATTGTCACTGGTACACTATTGCATTATATTTCTCTCAATTATGTCAGAACTCAGGAAGGATGGACGAAACTTAGGATCTGAGAAGCCAGCGTAATTAGCGAAGAAAGTTGAAACGGAGTAATAGATCAGTTTGAAAACAGTCCCGAAGGCTACATGTATTGAAAAAACTATTTCTCAGTGCCCCTAGTTTGTTTTCTTACTGAGATCTGCGTTCAGTTATCCTCAGATTGAAAAATAAAATGTAGATTCAGGGCTAAGAAGACAAATTTGATGAATAGAAATGAGTATGCCGCAGAATAGAGAGCTAGTAACAATGACACAGGTACAATTGTCAGATTGACAAATTATGGCAACCTCAGAAGGTCTATTAGGGCTTTAATCTCTCCATATCGTGGCGCTATGAAAACGACAGAGCTTAGAGAAAGGGATATGCCCGTTAGTAACGGAGGAAGAACAGAAACTAGGTGGAATAAATGGCACAGATCCTTACGAAGACTAGAATTGTACCATGACATTTCTTACCTTGGTGCTGGTATATTTTTACTGCTATTAATCGATGTTCTTAGCTATTGTATCCAGAAAGCCAATACTGAGAATTCAGGCTAACGCAACGCATTGAAGGATAAAAGGTGAAGGGAAGTGAGATAATATATAAAAAATGTTTATTGTAGCATTTAGTAGCTGTTTAACAGCTTTTTATTGTTTCTGGTAAGAACTATACTATCTTTACCTCTGATTTGTAAGCATCATGGGCCATGAACAACCTATGGTCTGACATGATTCCATTTGTTGACAAAGAAAAGCTGAATTCAAGCAAGATGAAGTGCTCTGAATATTTATCAAGCATGAAAGTTACCAATAGTTACTTCTGGTAGTGATCAGTACTCACTGAAGCTATATTGTCATGCGCTCTTGGAGCGTAGCAGATCGAGGGACAAACTCCATTGTTGAGGAAATTCGATTAATGAGAGAAAAAAAGGTGGATTGAGTAAAAAGAAAAAGGTTATTGGTCTCTTCACAGCCATGATTAACTAATAAATCACTTCTTCTCGTCTTTTCTGTATTACTTCTGTATTTCTCCCAGTTCTATCTCCAACTCTGATGTGAAGACAGAATGCAAACATGGATCAATTCGATTCAATGGTAGAGAAAAGATGGAATCAAGTCAGATAAAATAATGAGTTTATTTAGATAGCCACATTCATGCGACATGACACCCTTGGTTGCTGTGGGTATCTTATATACCACTATTTTCACTTTTGTAAGAGCAATAAGTGGGGGGCTAATAATCCTCCACAGTTCAAACTACCGGTAGATATATTGAGAGATATAAGTTCAAATGAAGCAAAATGAATAGCCCAGGATGATAAATGTAACCATTATAAACTATTTTGTGAGTTATTACCGTTTTAGCACTTATTAATCTCAATTCAGCTCTGGTATGTTCGCTGGGAATGGACAGACGAAATGCACGTATAAGTATAACTTGTAGACAATAGTAAAGAAAGATGAAAATGAACAAAAAGAAACTCTCTGATTGTTCAACTAGCAGTTATAGCTTAGTATGTCACTTTCTACTGTCTCTGGTATCCATTGCTGCAGCATCTCACACTTCTCCGTCAGCATTTTAGATTATGGATAAAAGTTGGCATACCAGTAGGGATGATTCGAACATTTGAAGTAATAGATCTGAAATGAAGCAAGATATAATGGCCGAGACATTCAACGAGTCTATATAATAGGAATAACTTTTTTTTGATATTGTCAATAGGTTTCATTGCAGCATATACTGAATGTCTTTACTGTCATATCCTTGGTGGGCCAACAATTAAGCTGGCGTGGTATAACTCGAGTTACTGAGAACGATAATTTCAAAAGGAGAAAGAAAAAAAGCTGGTGACGTTTTTAACAGCTCATCATAGGCTATTGGCTACTTCTGGCAGTACCTGGCAAGTATTAGCTCTTATTATTCCATTCTTCTGCGAGCATCACTAGAGGAACAAAATTCAAAATTGGGGATAACTTGCTCAAATAGAAGAAAAAGTTGAAATGAATTAAT
This sequence comes from Yarrowia porcina, assembly GCA_900519025.1. Taxonomy (NCBI): domain Eukaryota; kingdom Fungi; phylum Ascomycota; class Dipodascomycetes; order Dipodascales; genus Yarrowia; species Yarrowia porcina. The sequence continues at coordinate 536,003 of ULGT01000001.1, forward strand.
GTAGGGCGCTCAGGTTGTTTGGATGGCTTATAAAATGAGCTCTCCAAATTCACATTGCTGACAGTAGATACGGCTATTACTTATCTCTCTGTACTGTTAGTGACGTCATGGGTATGTAACTGCATCCACAGGCAGAAGTAGATTATTTGAGAAACAAAAGCTGAAATGGTGTAATATAAGAAACTTGTAACGTTATTAGAGAGTACATGTAGAGAATAGATCGCTTCCTTTCTTCTAGTTTGTCCCGCTTTGAGATTTATTATTCCGTGAATTTCATGGTTGGGGGCGAAAATGTAGACATAGGAGAAATCGATTAACGATGTAAAAAAGTTGTTATCAGGCAAGATATAACGCCTGAACCATTCATAGAGCTCTGAATTGCAGAATAAATAGCTTCCCACTGTGATAGGTGCCTATATAGAAGCTGCAATTTCTCTTTCTGTCAGTCAGCGCTATGGGTGGTGGCTAGAGCTGGTTAAGGACGATTGTCTAAACGAAGCAAGCACATGACATGCAAACTAAAATAAATAGCCAAGAGCATAAGACAGACCTACAATGTGCCATTGCTGTACCTACTCTAGGTTGTTACCGGTTTATTTCTTTGTTATGTTTCTCTGTTGTGTAGACCTAAAAATCATAAAGTAGCGACCATCCGAAAGGTGATACAAGTAACAAAGAAATTTGAAATGAAGTAAAGAGATGAGCTCAGTCTTCTTCAGTGGCAATTATTGTGCAGCTCACAGCTTTTTGGTGTTATCAGGTATCACTAATTTCTCATATTCGCTTGTCCAAGAACCAAGGATGAGCGTCAGAAATACTGGTCTGGTGAAACTCAACATATTGAGAATGAAAAGATGAAATGGACAAAGATAATAGTCTATGAATGTTTACCAGAACTACTAGTATATAATAAATAACCTAATGTTGTCTTCTATACTTTTTCCTGCTACATCACCTCTGTTCCGAGTTTCACATTCTGTACTCATAAAGTCAGGTGTAGGAATAAGCTGTTTATTAGCTAATAGATGCGGAGAAGAAATGGGGAAAGATGACCAGGTTATTGACACAATACATAGGCTTGCAGCTAAAGCTTTTATTGCACTCAAGACCTACTGTATAGGGAACAGTTCTGGGACGGGAACCACGATTTGGGATAAGTCAATTTAACGACGGAAAAAAAATTGAGGAGAAGTTAGTTAAGAGACTCGTAGCTTTCTAACAGGCTATTAGGATGTATCGTACTACATATCATTGCCACTAATATCTAACAACCGTATGTGTTGTGTTGTGAAGTTCTACTAGGTTAACGAGGAAGAGGCAGCAAGGATATGAGGGGAAGTCGGATGACAAAATTAGAAATGAAAAGAAAAAGAGTCTAGAGATGTTCACCTGACTTCGATTGTATGAATTGTCTTTCCTTTAGTTTCGATAGTTACTTATTAGTACTGGAATGCCCCTGTGTTTCTCCCTACAATTAGCTGCGTAGGTATGGCAGACAGAATATGTCGATTCAACTACGAATTAAAGCAGTGATGAAGTATTAATTAAAACCATTGAGTGACCTCTTAATACAACTGCAAATTCATAACATCTCATTGCTACGACATGAGGTGTTTTAGAGCTACAGCCGTGGTATAGACACCTGCATAATGGCGAAACAGTGAGGATTTGAGTGTAGTGAAGCAATAAAAGCTGAAATGAAGCACGAAATGAAATATAATGGCTCATATTGGCTACCAAAGTGCTGAATCATGGCTCTATGCTGTCTCTAATATCCTAAAACTGGTATCCTCCTCTTCTCATGTTGGCCAGGACAGGCTGAACCAACCTGGGAGAACTTGAAAAACTAAAGAAAAAAGATGATATGAATAAGGAAAATAGCTCTGTGACTCTAGTAGAAGCTTTCTAAACACATTCAAGAGCTCCTTACTGTTGCTGCATTGTTTTCTAGTGCGTTTTTCTCTTTTCTCTCAGCATGTCATAAGGTACTCCTATCTGGGGAGGTGATAACTCATTTCGTCCTTCAATAAAAGTTGAAAAGAGTAGAGCTAAGGTGACTGAAACCTTCGCACTAGCCATTAAAATAAATGTACACCCTTATATATTACTTTTGATACTATGTTTCTCTCTTCTCAGGAAGCATCACATTGAGTGACAACAATAGAGCAATAACGTAGCTGGAAAACCAGAAGGCAATAGGCTGATAATTGGTAATCAAAGAAAGTGAAGACTTAATTCAATTTTGAGGCACACTACACTGTTTCCTCAACTAGTATCCTTATTACAGAGTTTTCGTCTATCATCTCATCGCGAAGGGAGAGCAAGAACTTCGGATTGATAATAGTGGACAAATTAAAAAATAATATCTTAAATCAGGAAGATTAAAAGTGACATTATGTTCAGAAGAGTACCAATGTGTGGTAGCTCATTTTAGTAGTAGATTAAAACGTATTGCTGCTACCTTTAGCCTCGTTCTGAAAGTATCGCATGTGGAGAGACAAAAGATCAGGTTTAGTACTAATCAATATACTGAAGAACAAAGAGTATCAATCTGTGATTTAAAAGTGTTGAAAGATCTTTAATAGCTGCTAGTAGCCAAATGGTTACCTTATATTGTCAGTCTTAACATTTGTTAGGTGAGTAAGTATCACAGGCTAGAGACAGTTAGTAGTGGGTAAGACAACTCTTCTCTACCCAGAAATGAAGAACAATAAGACCCCTGGTGGTTTTATTCTAAGCTCAATTGCGCGGTATTTCGGTTATTTCTACTTCCTGTAACTTTTTAAAGCCGATCGGGGCTGACAATAGATGTGTTCCTTCTAATAGCTGCTTTACAAGCTGCAATATAACCAATAAAACCAAATGAAACAGATGAAATGCTTTTTTATAAAGCAACGACTGCAAATGCTTATGTTCTGTGTTCTTTTAATTGTATTCTAACATTAGTTACAGGTGTATATCATCTGATCTCTTCCATACGACGGTAGAGGATATATCGATATGATCACTAAAAAGAAGAAGCATGAGCTGCACTGAGCCGCCCATTACAGTTATAGAGGCTTATGCTGAGAAATAGCAAACTCTTCTTCTTTCCAACTATCTCTTGTCGGTTTCAATATCTCTGTAGTGTTACATCAGAAAGTGGCCCATAATGGAAAATGCCGAAAGTGAAGGAAGAAAGCTGTTTAGGTAGCCTATGACGTCTAGAATAACTACTATTAGGCTATATTACCTCTTTTGTAGATTCATGAGGTTTATTACTGCAGTATATATCATTGTTCCTTGTACCATTGCTTGACCAAGCTTGCCGTGCAGGAATAGGACGATTACTTGATAGATAAAAAATGAGTTGAGTAAGCTGAAAAGATCGAGACACTCTATTTAAACGAAATATTTCATTTGAAACATTACTTTCAGAATATCTAGGTATTCTGCTGCAATTACCTCTCTTCTTTCAATATCATAGATCTAGAGATTACAGCAATGGAAAAGAAAATGGAGATCATGTGAAATAAAGAAGTATAATGGGCTCTGGATAATTATGATTGTTGTAAGTAAACAACTTTTCACTTTTTTTTATCTCTAGTACGTATAGCAAATGAATATATCACTATTTAGTATGGAGCGACATTGAGCTGCGTAGGATAAGTTGATTCACAGGCAAAGACAAGACTTAACAAAGTATGGTCAATCGCTCTGGACATTTCACCCGCTATAGATATACAATTGAAAAAAGTTAGCAGTCACACCTCTATACTACTGCTATTTTTATCACTGCTCTGCAATGTCTGAGATTGAGAACGTACTGGTCAAAGAAGAGGAGACTGCGATAAAATAGCAGTTAAAAGTTGAAATGTAATATGATAAAGAGCTGAGAAAAACCATTGGGTGTATATCGTCTAAAAAAGAGCTCTCTGGTGAAGCTAGTATATTTTTGAGCGATAGTTACCTCTGCTACATGTATCGCAATTTGGAATGACAAGAATGTTGCACAGGTATAACTTCGTTTAATGTGACCAATAAAAGCTGTAATTAAGAGATGTGAGAGGTCCATTATGCTTGATTCAGCCAACAGTAGATAACTAACTACTCTTTCTTGTCTCAAGTATGTTATATTCTCACAATGCTGTTCTCATGGCAACTTATAATGTTGACGTCCGGACTACACAAATACTCGAGGTATGATAGCTTCAATGAAGTAGAAGAAGAGACTTTCGATATCTATACGGCTATCTCAGTATCAATGATCACTTTCTGGGCTCATCAGGTATGTAGTACCGTCCATATACCTCTATTCTGAGATCTCCAATATTACAGGTTTGGTCGGCTCTTTCTACACCCAGCGACCATAGAGGAACTCATTCCTCAGGGCAGATGAACAACAGTTACTGGCGACAGCGCTTAAATATTACTGAATAAATGATTATGTATGTATGTATGTAACAAATATTACAGGTTTGGTTCAACTCGAGTATTTGAGAACATTAAGATCTATTGAAGATAAAATGGTGCCTGGTGACGTTAATTTTATGTAATTGGTAGCTTCATGATTTCCCTGATATACGGTACTGTTTTAATTTCTATTCTGTACGAGCAGGCGACACTGATTCAACACAAAAAGCTGGTGTACGGAGCTGTCCACTAATTAACGAAGAAAAGCTGAAATGAAGTGGCTGAAAGAGCCTAACATGTTTAGCTGGCTGTTATTGTGCGAAAGGCTCTATTAGCTATGTCTGGCTTAGCTTTTATTCCCATTTTTCTCTCCGTCATAGATCTAGGACCAACCCCGTATTCAAGGTTTGGTTCTTCGCCTTATCCAAACTCACTACACAAATAACATGCAACAAAAAGTTCAAACAAAGACAAGAAAGATCTAGCAGGGAGAAAGTATCAGACATGCTGATGACAATAGACACTTTTGAAATTGCCTTTTCAAGTCCAATCATAGATATGCAGCCGCCCAAAGTTGATTAGTAATCAAAACCGTTGTTTTAAAAGGTCTCTAGAAAACGGAATAATAGTGCCACAAGTACATCAGATAGATTACTGACGTCCTCCAGCTCCAATGATTCAGATAATACCTTCTTGGAGCTTCTAAACTCAGAATATAGAAAATTTCAAAAATCGCAGAAATCGCATGACCCACACCCCATAAAATTATCAATTTTTGGCACTTTTGAGCTGCACAAGAAACTTGCATAACCGTCAATTTTGCTCCCACAGGAAAACCGACGGAATATTTGGAATCAGAAGGCTTTATATAGTGAGATGGGGAACTTATCTCTCTAGTAGTAAAGCTGCAACCACTCCATTTCAACCACCCATTTTCAGAAAAGGTCAGTTTCGAACTTTTTGAGAAAAAACCGAAAATATTGATAAGAGAAAGCTTAAACCTTAAAAGCTGGGGCTAAAGACACAAAGTCGGACTAGTCGGAGAAAAACGAGAAAAAAAACCGAAAACGGGCAGTATGGCGCTACAACACATATAGCTGGTATATTTAGATAGCCCCGACAGGCACGATCTCTAATCTGACTTCGCTAATCAGTTTTGGACATTTTTGAGGCTATTTGAACAAAAACCAGTTTTTGCAATGTTATAAACAGCTGCATCTCTGCTCAGAGACTAGAACCAAACTAATGAAACATATCGTAAGAGCGATCTCGACACTCTGAGTGATGCGGTACTACCAGATAGTCTCTATGATACATATTGAGGCTACCACAGCGATATTAGTAATGTACCACTTTGCCAACTTCAAACCACTATAAATACCGAAATAAATTGCAAAGCGGAAAACAAACAGCGGATTACTACTCGTGAGCTCTGAGGGAGCAGTTTAAGCCAACTATATGTGACTTCCCAGACATGCGACTTTTTTATTTTTTTTCTGAACTTCCCACAACTTGCTCACTTTTGGTGAAATAAGCTTTTCTGAAAATCCCAAAAGTAAAAAAAACCGAAAAGTGCCGAATCAGGGGTGAAATATTTTTTTTGCAATTTCGTTGGAGGAAAAAAGTACAAAGCCAAGGTCCAAATTGAAAGCTGAGTATATATAATAACTCGCCCAGATCGGAGCTTTGTTTTCTAGCTATTTGGAACGCTGGAAGTCCGTTATTTCGCAGAATCGTGATTAGTCAGCAAGTCAGATTTTGACGTTTTTGGTGAATTTTCCTGACCATGGGTCAGACGAAATGGCTGATTTTCGATTTTTTGAAAAATCACGAGTTTTGACTGAAAAAAAGGGTGTAGGAGAAAGCTTGAATCCCCACAACTTGGTTGGTGTGTTTACTTCTGTCCTGTGATGTCCGATGCGGACTGTGGATCTGTTTGAAGTCAAAATGTGGGGTAACAGAAACAAGAAAAAGGGGAATAAAACCAAAACAGATGCACCAAAAACACAATCAATAGCTTCAGGGCATTATTTTGTCTTCTTAAATAACGTCAATGAAGTCCATTTTCATATAGGGGCATTTTTTGACATGTAAAAGTGGTGGTCGAGACAGACCTCTTTGGGACATGGGTACGTTTGCAAGAAATTTGGGGCGAATGACAAACTGGAGCATCATAGTATCGTAGGCCCGATATGCTCTTAGCTGATGATCTGAACCTTTTCTTACAGTTCTTTTGCTCTATATTGCTTCATTGACAGAAACCCAGTATGTATTATGAAACCATATTAAAACGCTGACAGATGGATCCACCTTAAGAAAAACTATGATCACATAGCTGATCTATACAATCACTAATAGATGAATGCTATCGTAGTCGCGAGGATCGTTTTTTATTGTCAAGAAGCATTACAAGGTCTTTATCTTTCCAAAGATGCGGGGTCACGTAATATCTGAAGCATGTGGTATAGCTCCAACAACTTTTTATGTCAGTTGCGGCCATATCCTGGTGAAAATACGGCTTCCCGTCCGATCAGCCATAGTCAAGCACCAGAGAGCCCAGTTAGTATTGTAGTGGGAGACCATACGAGAATCCTGGGTGCTGCAATTTTTTTGGTGGCGATAACGCCATCACTCCTACCCGGCACTCTTCTGCTGCGTCTCTAACCCGTTACAGTGTGATGTGTGGCACTCGATCTAGGGAAACCTAACCTAGATACAGGACAAAAAAAAAAGCACCAAGCGTCCCCTCTTTTTGCCACCTTGGCTGTATTTCCCAAACTCTCTTCTTGTCACCATTGAACGGATCAAGCTGTGTAGATTTCTTCACCATTCCATGATCCTCTACGTTCGTGGGACTAGGTTTCGTATATGCAAGTGTTAATGGAGCATCAAAGAGATGATATATCTATAGAAAATGATTTGACTAGTTTTGGGTGCTCGGAAGTTTTTTCATTTTCGTGTCTCTCTGATGGTTAATTTCTATTCCACCATTTCTCACCACAGCCCGATTTCCACAACATTCCATCGCCTTCTCTTTGTCTTGTATCATGCACCTGAATGGCTGGTTACTTTCTATGGTCTAGATTTTATGCAGATTTTTTTGCTACCAGCCATCTCTTATTAGGTCAATTACTGCCTGACGAAATTTCGGTCTGCCTGGTTGTCACTCTCTAGTTATGGAAATTCATGCCAATTGAACCGGAATACAGAGAAATAAACCTCACCAGCCTCATTTTCTTGACAGATAGCATTTAATTGAACCCTTCAAATGCCCTTTGAGGGGCTTTTACTACGTAAAATATGTGTGTCTGAGAGGTGACAACCAGGCAGTCCGAAATTTCGTCAGGCAGTAATTGACCTACTTGTAATTTCGATTTATACACTTCGACAACATTGACCAAAATTTCTGCCCTTGAATTGTAACGATGTGTTGTGTTTCTTACCTTTCGCTCTGGCAAGGTTTGAAGTGTGGCCTTATCAGAAGTCCCTGCAGAAATGACGTAAAAAAAAAAGTCCTAAGGAAGTGTACAAGAACTAGTCCAGGGTAATGCTCCAGGCGCGCCGATTCATTATATCACTTTGGATAGCTGAAAATCCAACTTATTAACAAAGACATTCCCTTTTCTGTCAATTCATTACGGAAAAACACGATTTTCAACAGCCTCCATCGAGCAACAGAATGAGGCTAGAGGGACATAACCAGAATCGTTAGGTTCCTGTTGATAAGCTGATTCGAATGATACAAATTATGAGTTCCTAAGATGTAAATTACGAAAATTGGAAAAATCACATATTTTGCCTGACCCATGCCCCATCAGTTTTTCAAATATTGGCGATTTTGCTCTAAACAAGAGTCGGGTATCTTGCGCAATAATCATCCTACAGACAAAGTGAATGAAGTTTTGAGATGATCTGTCACTATATATTACTGTGCTGGTTTTGTATTTAGGATCACAGCACGGGAACACCCTCTGTCCCACAACTCGTTCTTATAAAGGTCCTGTTTTGGCCTTTTTAGGAAAAAAACGAAAATGTAGATAATGAAAAGCCTAAACCTTAAAAATCGGGCCAAAGACACAAAGTCCAACCTGACTGAGAAAAAAAATAAAAAAAAGCGAAAACGACCAATATCACGCTAGAGCAATAACAGCTGGTACCAGAATGTTGCCCCGACTTGCACCATCTAGATTCTCACTTCAAAATTTGAATTTAGAATCTAATCCGGCTGTTTGAGCAAGAAAAGGTTTTCTAAAATATCATTGCTCCCAGAACTTCTGTTTGAGGAGTGGTTTCACAGAAAGAAGCTGGTCTAGAAGCTCCCTCCGCGTTTGGGAGCAGGTTAGTACCATTGGTTACTTTTCACCATGCTGAACGAAGGAGTGACAACGATTTCTGAACACTGCTCTGAAGCTCACTGTAAATGGCTTGAAATCCGCAAATAAATTGCAAATCTGAGTAGGGAAAGCGGATTCGTACTCATGGAATCAAGGGCATTCAAACAAGCATAGTTATTGCACTATTCCAGACATGTCACTTTTTTATTTTTTTTCTCAACTTCACCCAACTTGACCACTTTTGGCGAAATAAGCTTTTTTCAAATTCCCAAAAATAAAAAAAACCAAAAAGTGCCAAATCAGGGGTGAAATATTTTTTGGGCGATTTAATTGGAGGAAAAAACCATCAAGATGGCAATCAAAGTGAGATATGAGGATATGAACCGACTCGCCTATCACCAAAGTTTCATATATGACCACTCTTGACGCTCAAACCCCGTTATATTCGAAAATCGTGCTTAGTCAGCAAGTCAGATTTGGTCGTTTTTCCAAAATTTTCCTGATGGTGGGTCAGACAAAATTGAAGATTTTCGAAATTTTGAAAAACTAACGATTTTGGCCTGATAAGGAATCCTGCTAGAGAGTCCAGGTCACTACGACTCTGTCGGTGTAATTTATTTTGTCCTGAGAGGTCTAATGCTCCTGTTGGGTGAATTTGAAGTTTGAATATCGGCCCTGCAAATGTAGAATGAAGGAGATGTTTCGCGTTAAGCGCAGTTTTGACGTGATCGATGAGGTGTTATAGGTATATTCAGCCGTGGGGATCACTATTATGAGTTTCCCGTGATGTTACGAGCATTTTCAGGTGTACTTTGGCGTAAAGGTGTTGTTCCAGGAACTGTACCTTGACTGAGTCTTACAGAATCGCTATAAAATCATTCCAGGTAATATTGATGTTGATTAATTATGACTTTTTGGTCAGCAGACCAATATGAGATGTGTATACCACTGTCTTTATCTCTGTGCCAAGTATCTCGTGTGTAAGTTTTAGTGCAGCTGTGGAGACCGGGTAAGGTTTTGCCACATGTGGACATTATTACAAAGTCCGAGTGTTTTTCTCGAGAGTTGATTAAAGTAAGCTAAAGAGGCTGTTTATAGATGCACTGTGCTTAGAAGATCATTCTAATACCACTCTCGATGCATTTGGTTCAAATGCTGTCGTTTTACTGGCCAAAAACAACAATTTTTGCCACACCAAGGCCCGTATTCAGGTGGGGAAGGAAGACGTTGCTCTCAATCGTTGATAATAAGTTGCAAATACTAAAGCCCCATTGTTGGGCCTCCTGAAAGTGGGTCCAAGTGTATGAAATCCATCCAACCGGTACCGGTACTGTAGTATTACTCTTATATCGACTCTCGAAGTGATATGCTAGAGAAACAGGTACACTTGTACAAATACGAAACAATATCAGTCGACTTGCTCTGAGCTTTGGTGCTGTATCCACTTCTCTTTTGTGTGTGCAGTAAGCAGTAAAACATTATTTTTATTTTCATTTGTACATGTAGATGTGGCAGGTGAGTCAGGGGCTCGTGGCTCTGGGTCGTGTTGTAGCGTTCGCGAAGCCAAGGACAAGGACATCATGAGAGGGTGATCAGCAAATTCCAGGTGATTTGAGCTGTTCCCTTGTTTTTCGAAGTCCGCACACATCCCAAGAATATGTTGAGCTGAAATGCCCGTTCTTGCACAAACAAAATGGAGGGTCTATATCACGACAAAGTTTGTGGCAATTTTTTTTCGAAATATCAAACGCCAAGTCATGCGAAAGGTCTCACCACCATTGGTGACGTCAAATGAGCCCATTTCAAATCTTTTTGGAGCTTCTGGCGATGATTATTGCTGTGGATTGATTGATGGAATGTTGTGTTAGATGTGGTGATGAGCTCCCAGTGCATTGATTATGCAGGTATCCAGGCTAAGTAAAATGAGAAACCTTATATGATGTTCAGTTAGACACCGCTTGATTGAGGCTGGAAATATCTGTGACACGAACGGCGAAATATGATCTTACTTCTTTTATTGAAATGGATGTTGCTCATACCTCTTGAATTATCGAGTTCCTGTAACCCCAAATTACCATTTATACACTATTGGACTAGCTAAACACTGTCGATCGTTTGCTCCCTTCACCTGCCACATTATTGGCTACATTGACGACATCTCCTTACGACAGATTGTAAGCAGCCTAAGAACTGAAGAGCGTTTTGGTCATCTTGAAGTGATCACCATACGACTTATACAAGTCTCTAAAGATGTTAATGTAGCAATTTTCTGGTGTTTCTCAACATACAGTAATGTGGTGTTGGAATAAATTAGCAGCGAACACTACGATACCAGGTAGTAGAGAAGAAGAAGGGGAAGTTGCCCAGGACTTTCAAGCTAATTATCACGTGTTACAAGTACTAATCATTTCTTCTTGCAGGTTTTATGTATTGTTCCCACATTTACCTCTTATGGGAACATCATAAATTGAGAGAATTGTCATGGGCAAGTATAGCTCGATGAATGAAAGCTCAGAAAGTAATATAAAGACTTACGTGAAGTCTGTAGGGGTTTAGAAGGCTATATGTAGGTGTTTGGATACTATTCTAAGCTGCAGGGGTATTTTGAATCTCTCCTCTTTCAGTATCTTGGATGTCAGGGCAAAATGTAGGCGTGGGGTAACCAGGATACAAGACGCTAGAAAGATGTAATGAAGCATTATAAAATGTCAATGACAATTAGAATGGTGCATAATAGATGGTAGACTACTTTTGTATGTGGTTATTATGTATTATTGATACTTTTAGCTCTTCAGTAAGCATTAGTCGTGTGGAGGCAAAAGTCATGGGACTGAAGACTTGGTTTATTGCAATACAAAACTTAGATAATAAGTAGAAGTTGTGAACCATACAACCGCTTTGATGTCCTTAGTAGACAGGCTTAGCTTACTATGTCTCTTATATATGTTCCAGGTGTACTCCTCTCTGTTCGTAAGAATAATTCACCGGACACCAAAGTCACGATTTGTTAACACACTTGACTGATTGAAGAAAAGCAGCTGAAACTGAGAACAGTTCAAGACCCACAAGACTCAGTATAATCAGTAGTTCTTAAAATCCCACTTCTTCTTGTACTTGATACAGCCCATTTACGTATTTCGCATTTACGTCAACACCTCTTCTTGAGTGAAAAAGGGACAACCTGATCAATGATGAAGGAAAGCTGAAATAAGCTAAGGTAAGTGGACGATGACTTCACACCAGCTATCACTATACCACTGGCTATTTCTTTATGTTGTTATCACCTATCACTACTATGTATTTCTCTCTTCTGTTAACTTCACTATTTCAGATGAAATGTAGACGTAGGAATATCTCGACATATGGAAGAAGAAGAGTATAAATGAAGAGTTGTAAGATTACTATAGGCTTACGAGCAACTAAAAGTGTGCTATTATAAGTTCTGGGTGTACTTGGCTAGCAAAAATGTCTCCTATCTCTCTTTCGTGAGCACCGATATTGACAACTGGGTGTAAGGGAACATCAATTCAATAGCGAATAAAACCTGACATAAACTATGAGAAGACGCAAGAAACATTTATCATGCTATTATGATATGGATGGCAACTTCTGCTTGTAGTTTAAACCTATTGATGCTTCATTTGTTTTTTCTAAACACCGTTTATGAGACATAATTCATGTCCTGGCATGACTCCATACACTGATGAATAAAAGTTGAAAAGAGTCGATCTAAGATGTCCATGACCTCTCCACTAGCCAGAAGTAGACGAGATCAGGTGTTATATTCTAATGATAAAATTAATACTGAGTTTGGCTCTTCTATAAAGAAGCATCACAATAAGTACTGTAACAAGATTAGTGCGACAAAGTAACTAGAAAATCAAAGGCAATAAGCTGTTAAGCGGTAATTGAAGAGTTCTACGACATTTTTCTGACTGAGTATGTTCTCTTGTTTACCTCTTGCTCAACTAGTGTCTTTATTATTGTATTGAATCTATCAATGTATCAATGATCTCATCGGAATTGGGAGAGCACCAAAACTTGGGTGTAAGGAGGTGTACAAATCATCGAACAAAATCAGATATCGAGAAGTAACAAAGTCTTGTAGCGTTTAGCAGAGTAATACTGTGTTGTAGACCTCTTTAGTAGTGGATTTTCGAATTGCTGTTACTTTTAGTGGAGAGACGGAATTATCAAGTTTATTACAACTCGTTATACTTAGGAACAGGGGGTTCCAATACGTAGTTTGAAAGTCATGGGAATTTTGATTAGCTGCCAGCTGTCAATGAAATACCTCTTGTAGTCACTGGTAACTTCTATAATATGAGTATCTCTCCTTGTAGTCCTCACAAGCAGGAGAATATTGGTAGTCGTTAAAGTAATTCTCTCTAAAGAAAAAAACTTAATGAATCAAGAGCCTCACTCAGTTGCACTGAATCATGGTTACTACTACTCTCTGTAGCTCTTTTTGGTAGATCTTGGTTGACTACAGGTGTTGTATTTGAATGATTCGTTTAGATGTCTCTTGAAATAATAAACATATCAGACAAGTGGTCAGTATCTCGTTTGTAATGAGAAATTGAGCTGCATTTGTTGCCACTATGTCTTTCGCAACTATGGATTGTTGTATCGTGAGAGCTCCATGGTGACCACCTTCAAATAGCGGGCTTGGATGCTGAAATATTAACCAATAAAAGTTAGTGAAGAAAGTGAGAAGCTCTACGGTCATGAATAAGCAGTATTTGGTAGGCTATCAACTTCTTATATCCCCTTCTGACATTCGTAAAGAAGATATATAGTCTGTGATCTATTCTTTACGACAGGAGAAGAAATATATCTAGATAAATAAGGGATATATAACAGTATGAGAAGGAGAGTGTTTTTTATCGTACTTATAGAGACTAAAATTGAACAGTTGAGAACCTCTCTTAATTCCAAGTATGTTTTATCAGTCTCAATATCTCTGTCGTATTATATCAGAAAGTGATCCATGATAGGGGGCCTAGATTGACTGACAAAAGATGAAAGGAAGTTGACTAAGTACCTCATAACATCTATATCAGCTTCTTGTGGGTCATTGATTTTGTTGTGTAGGTCTTCTATGTTTATTACTGCATTATTCCTCGTTCTGGAGCATTAGAAACTGACAGAAACTCAGGCGCGGAATAAATTGTATACTTGTCAAATAAAAGCTGAATCAAGTAGATTTAGAGGTGCGAAATACTCAATGTAGTAAGAATGTCCCATTTGAAACATTCTTCTCAGAGTATATAGATCCTTCTGCTTTCCTTACCTCTCCTCTCCGAATATCATTGATAAGGAGACCAAAGCTTGAGTTCGAAAAAAGTGGAACAAATGAAGAACAAAAGTAAACTAGAGAGATATAAGAGGCATTGGATGCTTTATATGACTATACAAAGGTATCCGATAATATTCCTTGTCTCTAGTATGTTGTACTGATGTATATCACTACTACTTCTTGTCCGTAGTACGTTATATTTCAGTAATACCGCCTCCTTGTAGGAGACAATATGTTGTTTGAGGAATAAAAACCGAATCTGGTAGCAAGAAGACGTCAGGGAGTGTTGTCAAGTCACAGTTACTTCATCTACAACTTACTACTAGCACAAATTGTATTTCAGAGGGACTGTCCTTCTACATGACAACACTGTGACAGGCGGAGAGAGCTTAGCGGTTGGAAATCTCAGCAAGTTAGAAAGGAAAAGACTAATGAAGTGAAACAAGAGTTACTCAACTCTCAGAGGGATGATTGATATGCCCTTTGACCTTTTGTTCTGTTACTGGTATATTATTACTGACATAATTCTCTCTGTTCCATCTGCCTAACTGCATGCACTTAACCAAGACCTGGGATATTTAATGGAACAAAGTTGAATTGAAGAAAGAGGAGAGTTTTTTAACATTCTTCCAAGCCATCATCTAGCATCACCAGACTCTTTGCTGTCACTCTGATATATTTACACTACTTTCCTCTACTTTGAGCTTCTGGAGGGGGAAACGAGATGAAAGAGTAGGGATAGTTCGAAGAAAAGAGAAATAAAAGCTGAAATCATTTGGATAAACGAGCTAAACAGGTTTGTGATAACCTATTGTACGTGGCAGACTACTTATTTCTGCAGCTAGTACAGAGTACTGCTATATTCACCCCTATTCTGTAGGTACAATAGAATGGGTACATATCAAGTGGCCGGAAAACATGATAAATTGTGGAATAAAAGATGTAAAGTATATAAAAAGTAGTAGAGTACAATTTGTAGCCGCTGTTAGTGAATCTTTAACAGCTTTCCTCACGTATCTGGTATTGATTACCTTAGTTCCTCTCTGTTTTTCCAGCATCATGGGAGCCCAAAATACATGATTGCTATAACTTGACAAATCAAGGATGGAAAGCTGTAATAGTTAGATACGAATTGTTCAGGACGTATAGCTGCACCAGCAGTAGATAATCAACTAATTTCTCTTTTCCTTAGGACGTACTACTGGTCGATTCCTCTTTGTTTTGTAGGGGACTTACAGAGAGGTGAGTCCACATGCTGTAATATCTTGTTTCAATGGGAAATAAAAGATGATAATAACCAAGATAAGACTTCTGAAAGGTACATACTACTGGCACTGTGAGTTTTGATACTCAATTCTGTTCCTGTATATAGTACTTATCTATTTCTCTCTGTTCTATAAGAATAGAGGTTGACAGTTGTTCAGCTCAGCATGAGATCTAGATTAAAGAGCAAAGAAAAGTAGAAATGAGAAAAGATAGAATAATACTGATCTTCGATTGGCCTTTATTGTACAATAAATCAATTTTCATTACAAATGGTGCACAGTACAGCTATATTTTACCACTGCAGAAAACATCGTCCATGGAAGACATAAATCATGAAAGGTATACCTCGACAATTGAGACATTTGAACTAAAATTAAGAGACGAAAGTGTCTCTGGTTGCTCTTCAGTTCTCCTAGTAGAGTATTTCGTCCTGATAATTCTACCCAGTATCTTTCTTCTATATTTGTCTCTGTTCCTGTTTGAAGCGGGAAAAAAACCTAACAGCGAGACAAGTCGATCAAATAGCATAGAGAAGTTGAAAAAGAGTATTATAAGATAGTCCAGACGTATATCGTGCTTGTTCAGTGTATAAGTAACTTCCATGTATCAATGACGCGAAATCAAGTTGTGTTTACATCAGCTGTAAGTAACCTCAATCGTGGGACAAAAATCATGCATAGGTACAACTCCACATGGTGAGAACGAAAAGCTGCTATTAAGTACGTATGAGCTCTTGTATACTCCTCATGACTGCTAGTAAAAGCTTGGGAACTTCTCCCTGTCCCTAATTTGCAACATTCCTTTATTCCTCTCAGTTTAGCTTGCATCTTCATAGGGAGACGTAAATACAGGCATAGAGAGAACACTGTGAAACGATAAAGAAAAGAAAAATTGGATTAATATAAAGTGCTGGTATTGTTCATGTAGCTTTTAATGTGTAGCTCTCAACTTATTGCTGTTCCAGACATCTTTTACTGCAGTATGTCTCCGTTTCTGTTAGCATTACTGATAGGGGACCGTACAGACAATCCGACATATAAGTTCAATCAATGCATGGTAATACAAAGATGAAAGGACTAGCTAATTGCAGCAATTGGGGCTCTTATAAGACATCTCGTCACATCTGGTTGTTATTGGTAAGTTTTTCTCTCGGATTTATCGCAGTTGTGTGCCTCACAAATTGACAGAGGAATCTTGGACAAGTATAGTTCGAACGATTGGAACAATAGAAATTAAATTAGAGAGAGACATAGAGCCCATAGTATTTTTGAGAATTTTCTTAGTAGGTGCTTCGGTACTCTTTATAGCTGCTGGGGTTTTCTTGCAGTATTTGTCTCTTCTCTTTCAGCATCCTAGATGTCAGGGTCAAATGTAGACGTTGGGAAACCTAGATAAAATGACGTTAAAAAGCTGAAGTGAGACTGAATGAGCTGATCATGACGTTTTGGATGAATTGTGGTACACGTTAGGCTACTTCTTACAGCAGTTATTACGTATTCCTTAGTCATTCACCTCTTCCGTAAACATCAAGGGTAGACACACCTAAGTCATGTATGATGAACATGATAAATAGCAGCATGAAAACTGAAATGAAGTGGAAGAAGTCATGGATAGGAACATTTTGCCCTTGATAGTATACAAAGTTAGCTTTCTATGTCTCTTTTATGTTTCTTAGGTGAATTCCTCTCTGTAATGTAACATGAAAATTGAGAGGACAAAGCATTGTTGATGCAACTGGATAAATGATGAAAGAAACCTGTAACGAAGATGGTTAAAAGGTTCAAGACGCTTAACAGAGCCAGTAGTAAGTAATGGGCTACTAATTCTTGTACCTACTTTATACTATTCACGTATTTCGTACTTCAGCCAACACCTGGTTGGGAAGAAGAGATACGAGTAAAAGTTGAGATAGGTTGAGATAAGAAGTCCAACTGGATCAAAGATTGCCGGATGTACTTCACATCTCAGGTAGGTATCCTCAACAATCTATCCCACTGCATCTGATTGTTTATTCGCCATTAATTGCAACTTTCCATATCAGCATTCTGTCTCTCAAACTGAGAAGCTGACAAAGCTAAAAATAACAACGAGAAATACAAGAGCAAGACATAGAAGAGGACCAAAGGTAGCTTGATGTCCTTCTGTAGATCCGAGTGGCACTACGAGATCTTTATCTGTGATAGTTTCTTCTTTTAGTCTTCCTTTTATTGACTTATCCTAGAAGGTGAATTCTCTCTCTTTCATTAAGCCTAAAGAACAGAGGTAAAAGTAGCAGTGGAGTATATTAATTACTGTAGAGGGTGGCCACGCGTACAATGGTAGCTGGATGGCCGTTCTTAATATTTTTTATTACTCAAAAACAACTTATATTTGTCAGTATTACGATTTGTGCCACACTCAGTTTTGTCTCTCAGCCCGTGTGGCAAAGCAGCGAGAAATATAGGAGTATTAATAAACCTGCGACATAAACGGTAGGCTATAGACAGAGAGTTAACTCATTAAACTCTGATCAACTTTTATCCTAGATCAATAGTGGTTTTCCTATACAAATTATTGCTCCCCGTTTTCTAAGGTCTCTCTCAGTAATCATAGCAGTGACTAATGCGGAGCCTGAAGCTCTAATATATAATCGGTGGCCTCTAGAAGTTACCAACAAGACAAATGTATCTGGAAAGTTGTTACTTATCTCTACCTCTACTCAATGATCACTTTTTTCGTCAGATTCATTCTTTTCTAGGCCCACAGTATACCTTCATATATAGAGATCAAAGAAGAGAGGAAGTAACAGTGATTGTATATGGAAGAAAGACTGTGTTAAATACATGCTAGTCACCCTAACAGTGTTACAAAGCTCATTCAGCTCTTGATCTTAACTTTTTGCGACAGATATACGAGTTATCTCAAGTCCAAGTTTGCTCACTTCTCTTGTGATACATACATGAGGGCAAAATACACCGTAAATATGTATCAGGGACAAATTAAAGTGATAATGTCTCTAGCAGTAGCACATTTCAATTCACTTTAGTACATCGCACATCTTATATTTCGTTCTTCTTCTCAGTATGTCGACTTATCCTAAGGCCTAAATTTCGTCTTTCCATTCACGATGTGCAGAAGTAAGATAGTTGTGCTTGCAATCTATCCAGCAGCAAAAAAGAAATGTCATTAGATACAGTATAGGTTTAATTAACGTCTCGAGGTTTATTATTTACTACAAATCAGTTTCTATTTACTTTTTTGTCAGCTTTTACCAACGCCAGGTTCAACCACCACGCCAGTAAAAACCAGGGGTTGGAATATATAACGAACAATAAACAGAGGTAAAGTGGAAGAAGAGGGTTAAAACATGAAAGAGCCTGTTGGAATACTATTGGGATTTCTCATTTGCCTTTGATCGATGTTAGTGTTGAATTTACCTCTGTTCAGTTATGTAGTGGTAGCCATCATAAAGAACTGAAAGTCAGGAGTTGGGGCAGTCAGTTAATTGAGAGTAAAAAAATGTGCAATGGTAAGATAGACGTCTTTTAATTTCTGTTATGGATAATAGAATATAACCAATCACCTCTTAATATTGCTAGTAGTTATTACTACTGCATACTTCTCTGTTCGGCAGACCACGTTGTGTAACAATGTTGCAGCTAACAGGAAAAGTCCAAGAAAGAGCGAAGAAAAGATAGAACAAAGTAAGGGGTGAAGGCCAAGTTTCTCCTTATGACTTAAGTCCTGAGTTATATTACCTTCTGTAGTCCAGATTACAAATTCACGGCTCTCACTCATATCTATACTTACCAGAGGTTGAGAGGAAAACACCAAGGTCTTTATGACTCGGTTGAAAAGGTATGAAAGTTGAAATAAAGTAAAATAAGGTGCACCGAACTTTTTTACCTCTCATACAACTCGTTTAACACTTCTTGATTGCAGTGATATCACTTGCTGCTACTTTTGTCACCCTTCTGGGAGCACACCGTTGACGAGAGGTGGTAGTCTCGCTCGTATAACTAAAGAAAGAAAGTTGCAATGAAGAGAAATTAGTCTTCTAGTGTGTAATTAAGACAATAAGAAGCTAGATAACTATCAATTAATTCACCTATTATGTTCTGCTCTGGTATTTCTCCCTGTTCAATCAGCAGCCTTGATAGTCAACAAGCATGTGTAGTCATACCTCGATCAAATGACGAAAAAAGTTGAAATGAAGTAAGATAAAACGTTCTGGTCGTTAGAAAAGCTGATAAGATATGTCTATGAACTTCTTCATGACTCTGGTATCTATTAATGCTGAGTATTTCTCTTTCCTGAACATATATTTTGAGACAAAACTCGGTTATTAGATGAAGAAAGCTGAAATGAAGTAGGGGCAAGAACTAGGAACTTTTTAGTCAACATAGACTCTATTCTGTACCCCTTTTGGGCGTAGTGAGCTTGTTATTAGGGCTTCTTTTACCTTTACTCTCTGGTATGATTGTTAGAGCGTCAAAACAGCTCTGGTGAAACTCGAGAATTGAATCGTAAAAAAGTGATATGAAGAAAGGGAAAGACAGATAGTGTTTCAGAAGGCTCCAGATAGACATTTCAGCACTTTTTGCTTCGACTGACATCTTTTTTTTCGAAATCTCTATGCTCGTTTCTATCAGCAAAGTAATGAGACATCTTTTAGCCGTAACGATATCATATGTAAATGATCGATATAAAATGAAATCGAGAGAGATAAAGTGGAAGTCATGCTTTAAATGGAAAGAAGTATATGACAGGCTACTTTTCTGTGCAGGTAATACATTATTTTGCAATGTTTACCTCTTCCGTATGTATCA
This sequence comes from Yarrowia porcina, assembly GCA_900519025.1. Lineage (NCBI taxonomy): Eukaryota > Fungi > Ascomycota > Dipodascomycetes > Dipodascales > Yarrowia > Yarrowia porcina. The sequence continues at coordinate 556,102 of ULGT01000001.1, forward strand.
TGAGAGAGTTCAAAACGTTGCGTCAGGATTACGTGATAAATTGTAAAAGAAAAACTGAAAAGAGGTGTAAAAAGCTGCTTATAACATCTTAGATGTTTGCTATTTTAATCTGTGATCATTAGCTTTATCGTGCTTTGGATTGCTAGTTAAGCAACCCTTCTCTCAATCATTGAGCTTCGTCCAAGTCAAGGTTGGTCAATTTTGAAATGTCGAAGAAAGAAAGCTGATGTTAGAACAGAACAAAAGATAAAGATACTCTTTACTATTTTTGTTATGTTTCTGAACATCTTTTATTGTCCCCTAGGTGTACAAATTCTGCATTTCTCCCAGTTCCGTAAGTAACGAGTAGAATGGATATAAACTGTACGCGTAGGAATACCTCGAATAAATAGGAACGAAATATGAAATGGAATTAAACAAAACACAAATGAGGTGTGAGCAGATAAAATTGTGTTATTGGCTACTTATTACTGTTGCTGGTATCATTTTCTGCTCTATTACCCTTGTTTAGACCCTCTTCATAGTTGACGACATAAACAAGGGCACAGGGACAACTCACGAATAGAGGAATAAAAGCTGAAATGAAGTACTAAAAGGAACTTGGACTTCATATCAAACTACCCATCGTATGACTGAATACTGCTGGGTGCAGTAACTATGAATTGAGGCAGCAGTAGCCTCAGTTCTAATGGCAGCATAGTTCGATCAACATAACTTAGTCAGATATACCTGGATTAACGGTGAAGAAAAGTTGAAATGAGAGCAGACAAAAGACTAGTAGTACTTTTCACAGCTACGAAAGGTTGACTTTCAACTTCGTGATGTTTCTGATGTACAAGGTCATGCGTTATCTCATTCTGTGGTGTCTATAAGTGCAGAGACATGATGTAAGCATAAGGATAAGATGATTAAATGACAACTAAAGATGAAAATGACAAATGATAAGATGCAGAAGACTGTCAGTCAAGTACAGCTATAGGGCTGGCAACTTTTTGAACTCTCCTAATGTACACTAGAGCTATTATCTGTATATCCCAATGCAATGAACACCCAGAGGAAACTTGGAAAATTATATCTCTTCTAGTAGCGCGAAAATTAGAACTGAGAGAGAACAATAGATATCTGACATCACTTGAACTAGAGTAATGATATCCAAACTTTTATTTTGTCGCTGCTATACTATTTCACCTATGTTTCTCTCTGTTCTCTATTAGTCGTAGATGAAAGGCAAAGCTCAGAACCTGAGATAATTTGCTACATTGAAGAATATAAGCTGAGGAGAGACAGACTAAAAGTCTCAAGCGGTTCAAGACAACCAACTTTGAAATATTGAGTAGTCTCCTCACCTGGTGTGTTCTGCTGCAGTATTTATCCTTGTCTGTAGATATCATAGCTGGAGAGGCTAACCCAGGGTATAGCAAGATTCGGATTATTAACAGAGAAAACTTGAATCTCATTAAGAAAAAGTGCTCAGAACATTGAAAGCGCTATAAAGGCTCGAGTAACTTCTTTAATATGTGTTGATTCACCCCCCTGCTACATACATTGTGCTCCTTGAGTCTGATAAAAGGGGGGGATGAATTCATGGTTTAGGATAATTCGATAATTGGAAGAATAAAAGCTGAAATGAAGAGAGATAAAAACATCTCAGGGCTGATTAGTACAAACACTACAGAGCTGGCTAATTCTGTATGTTCTATATCTAATAATTCTGTACTTTTCTCTGTTCTGTCATTGACTTGGGCTTAGAGGTAAATTGCAAATGTATAATTATCTGGATTTGTTGGGGAAAATAAGATGGTTTGAAGTGAAACAAACAGCCTAAGGCTTATAAAGCAGCTACGAAGTGCACCATTAAATTTTTCGCTGCAATCGGATGTGTTTCTAATACTACTCCATCTAGTGTGACCACAGTAAATGGAGTGACAGAAAGCACTCCCAGTCTTAAATCCGTATTTTGAAAGGAAAAAGGTGACATGAAGAAAATAAAAAGGTCTGAGATGTCTTTGGTAGATACTGATACCTAGATAGCCATTCAGTTGTGTTCCCACCAAGTTATTAACTTGTATTTCACTCAATTCATTAGCTACTTGGCGATGCTATGACATCATGCAAAGGTACACCTCATAAAATGAGAAAGTAAACTACGACTGAAGTGGGATAAACTGTCTATAATGTATGGGCTGCTATTAATGAGCTACCAACTACGTTTTTCTGTGGCAGGTAACTATTGCGACTGTATGTACCTCTTTCAAGTGAACTCCAATGATCGAGCGATGAAACTTGAATGTTGGGATAACTCGGTAAATGTGCAAATAAGAGGAGACTAGTAGACAGGAAGTGACCAATGCTATTAATGGAAGTACAAGAGTATCTCAATCAACTCTGTTTTCTCACTGGACATATATTAAGGTCGAGGTTTCACCCTGTCATTACTACGTGGTAAGGTCATAAAACTGGAGCTTGGAATAGCTCGATAACCAAGGAAGAAAGGCACAGCTAGAATAGAGGAACAGACCCAAGTCATAATAAATACCTATATAATGCTATAAGACTTTTTATGTTTATGTTGTCGTTGGCAACTTTTTCACAGCGATATTTCTAGCTGTTGTGTGGGGATTTTTGAATAATGACAACCAGCCGAGGGGATATGTTTGGTTTGAGTAGCAATAAAAGATGAAATGAAGTTGGGAAAGGAGCTCAAAACGTTGATACAGTATATTTTTCTCAGGCTGATCACTTCTTGTCATATTCAGGCTTGTAATAGTGCTCTAATTCACTCAGGCCTGTTAGCATTATAGGTGACGGAAATGAAGGAAATAGTAAGACTGTATATGTCGAGCGATAAAAGCTGATAGTACGAAAAATAAAAGACTCGAGACACTATTGATAGCCAACAGTGAGCGAGAGACTAATTTTCGCTGTCACCAATGCATTCTATACTGAATTTAAACCTCTTCTGTAGTCTGCCTGTATGGGTGTGGGGTCTGCGGCGATGAAATCCATTCCTTGTAAAAAAAAAAAAGATGAAAACAAGTAAGATGAACAGCTTATCGAGCTCAGTAGCACTCATAGTTGATATCTTGCTACTTTTTGTTCGCAATTGTATTTACTATAACTGAATTTCTCTTTTTTGCCAGCGTCGTAGATGGACTTCAGCATGCGGATATCAGAACAACTGGAATACTCACAGCCGAAAGGTGAATCTGCAAATACCGAGGTAGGTAGGACATCTGGTTTAGGAATAAGTTATTAACAGACAACTTGTTGGTGTCATTGCCGGTATTTTAAAGATTATAGCACCTTTATATGGTAACATTACACGTGGAGAGCGCGTGGGGTCTGTAATATGTCCCTTATTGGTATTAGAAAAGCACTTGTGGAATGAAAAACAGAGGCAGATAACGTCTGATGAACTTGTAGTATAATATTTACTACTCAATGTTTTTTCAGGTATACTTTTACTGACAAATTCTCTCGGTGCCGGTACCGCCATATACAAGGGTTATAAGACAAGACCTGGGAAAACTCGAGTAAGCGAAACTAAGATGAAAATAGGAGAGGGGGGTAAACTGTGAGGCTTTTCCTTGGTACTTAAACTCACTTCGATGCTCTTTACCATCTCAGAGGCGTTTCTGTATTACTTTTCTCTCTTTTCTTTGAGCACCCCAGACGGGAGTCAAATGTAGTAGGTGTCAGGGGAACTCGGTTGGCAGTTGAATAAAAGTTGTATGAGCCGCTCAAAAATGTATAGAACATTATTCATAACCAACAGCAAGCCGTATGCCCCTTCTATACGTTACTGGTAGATATTACTACCGGTACTGTATTGCGCTCTTTTCTACACGTATCGGACTGAGAGACAAGATTAGTAAAAGAATACAGCTCGATATAGAAGGGCAGAAAAGCAAAAGATAAGTAATAAAAAGATATTGTGACGTTTCTATAAACCAACAACCTGACTCTGTGTCCTTATTGTTTCTTCTGGTATCAATTACTGCTGTATATGTCCTTGCTCTGCCAGCATCATTGAACAAGAGTGAAACCATGATGCATGAAAAAGTTCATAACTTGACAAATAGAACCTGATATGAAAATGAAGAAAAGACTCAGGTAGTTTGGATGGGTGATAGAGTGCAATATACAACTTCTGTAAGTTGCTAGTTTGTTGATTTAGAAGTACTTCTATTCTGTGGTATAGTAGAAGGAGACAGAAATCTTTGCCAGGCGCAATTCGATATATTGATAAATATAAGTTAAAAGGAGCTTAGACAACAGGATGACGGAGCTATAAATAGCTATTATCTTATAATTTACCACTTGAAGATGTCTCTTGTCAGTTTTAATGTCACTTTTCTTCCTCCATTCTATATGGATGTTTGATTAATAGCAAGAAGTTGGGTGTAAGAATGAGTCGATTGACTAATGAAAAATGAAGAAGATAAAAGCCCAAGATGTCAAGTTACCAGCCAGTGTGCTTCTCGTCATTCCTATACTTCAACAGCTGAGATATCTTCACTAGTCTAACTGGGGATATATAGAAGAATTGAACCCCTCGTATACATTCGATGGTAACAACAACTGAGGAATTAAACAATTAGAGACTTAGATGGGTCTCAAGTCCCTTTTCTACTTGTTTTGGTTTTTAATCTTCAGATATTCGACTTATCCTCTTGGCTTGTTCCGGCTTTTCTCTTACGACAATCATAGAAAGAGAAAAGTACAGTGACTTTGATGCCCAGGAATAACACAGAGCTATCAATTACTGTCCATGGTCCTTCAAGAACGTCTTAAGTCATTTAATTTACCAGCGTGCAACTTGTATTTCTCAAAATTGGATTTATCAATAGGTCTTATGTTGGTCCACGCACAATCTACGTAATGACCACGGAAATAATCAAGAGTCATAACTACCAGGAACCTTGAAAGGCATGTCACGACAATCGGTTAGCTAGTAAAAAAGTCTTTAGTCGGTTAATACCTTGATAACTACTAAGTTCTCTACCTTAGGTTGTCAATTCATAATGGATCTTTCGTTTGATGCTTACTCAGTAGAGATGAATACAGTATAAAAAGAACGCAGAGATATAGGAAAGTTTTCAGATGCTTACTTTCAGCTGTTTAAACTGTTGGGAGAGACTTCTTGAGCTTCTCTACAGCTTTTATTCTCCAATTATCAAGTTATCCCAAGCCAAGATGTTTGATGGCTACCGGTACCCGATACATAACAGGGGTGAATGAAATAGAATAATTAAGGCAACTAAAAGGGGTATTTTTCATAGTTCTAATCTGAATTAAACACCCTGTGTCTCTTTTCTTACTGAAAAGACATCTTTTTTTGCTAACTAATCGACTTAATCATGATCCTGAATTCGGATCTTTCCCTTGCTGGCATATAAAAGAGAGACATACAGTAAAAACTAAAACCAACAATAAGTAGTTAATTCTATTTTTATAGCTATAGAAAATGTTAGGATCCTTTTATATTACCCACTTTCAGCTTCCCCTTCTTCAATACATCCAGTTAAGCCAGCCCATTGTTTTTGTCTCACCTTTCGTGTTTACAGACTAAAGTCACTTAAATGAAATATCAGCATATTTAAAACACAAGAAGAAGTTTCGATTGACTTGAAGATATCATGCTTCACATATATAGCATCTTCTCACGTTACATTTCAGATTTTATCCGTTGATATCAGCTTATCCAAGCACCTAAGCTTACTTTATCTAGGCTCACAAAAGAGAGGGAAATGAGACTGCATTGTTAGCCATACACATCTGGGTTGATAAGTACCAACTTTCAGCTATTTTAACAACAATGGCAATGTCATTTCACTTGAGTTCCACTTTTCTTCTTGTAATTATAACATTCCTACACCTCCATTCCATGCTCACTCAGTGAGGTTCACAGTAGACGGAAATACACAGTAGTAGTATATAAAAGCAAGAAAAGAGGTAATCAGCTATACAGCAGTAACTAAATCAATGTCTTTAGCTGCTAATATTAACCCACTTCAACTTTTCTTTGTCATTAATCGGGTTATCCCTTATGACTCAACAAGAGGTGTTGACAGAAGTGCGAAATACATGAATATTCAAGCGTGGTACAAGTAAAAGGGACTCACCATCAGCTAATTAATCTTTTGAACGTCTTTAGCTCTCCATTCTTCTTATTTACAGCTTTCTTTCATCATTTATCAAGTTGTATTTAACCATGCTTTGGTCACTCATAATTTTTGATATTACAGAACAGAGAGTAAAACACCGGAGGAATATACTAGAGAATTGATAAGATAGCGTGATCTACTATCTGCATCTATTGGGCACTTCATTAACTTCTTTTCAACTTTCATTTTACAAGTACTATTCATCGAGCACTTCATAGAGAACTTTTGTGTGTATATCCTAGAGGCATATAGAAGTGGTAAATCTATCAGAACTCGTAGCAACTACAAAGATAAGTATTGCAAAACCTACTATAAGCCATATAAAACGTCATTATTACTTTATTGTACCTCATTTCAACCTTTAAGCGTCGTTTCTCCAAGTTCCCCCCCCCCCCCCCCCCCCCCCC
>ULGT01000001.1:562916-578263 GCA_900519025.1 Yarrowia porcina
CCACCTACTGTTTGCCCTGACGTCTAAGATGCTGAAAGAAAAGATATTAATACTAAAAACTACACCTGCAGTCAGAGATAGTGCTGAAACATCTACTATTGGCCTTCAAAAATACTATGTGCTTCTTATCTCTCTTTATTTCAACTTTTATTCTTCAATTCATCGAGCTATACCTGTCCATGAAACTTCTGTCAGTCTATGATATTATCAAGGGAACGTAAATGTGGCAATAATACATTCAAACTGCAACGAGAACTTAACGATAGCACTTATTAGTCAGTTTGTACGTCCTGTTCCACTTACCCTTCCTCTTTTCTACTTGTATTCGTTATCAATCGATCTTCTCCTACACTACGATATTGTATGCTTACAAAAAAAGTGGACCTGTTACATTAACAGCTTCAGAGACTTATATAAGTGGTTATCAAATTACTTCTAGCTATTCCAAAAGCTCTGTAACTGCCACGTGATTTATTTCCGCTTTTGTCTTCTAATTATTAACATATTCCTATGCATTCATTTCTCTCCAAGGATGCTCACATAATAGCAAGATACATAGTACCGGTAATAAAACATACTAGAGACCAGAATAAATGTCAGGTTACCTTCACAGCCTAGTATTAGTGTCATTGACCTCGTAGATCCCTTTATTTCAGCTTTAATTTCTCATTATATCGAGTTATTACTGGCAATTGAGTTTTAGATCTCATTTACAGCGCTTATAGATGAGGTAGTTGTCATATAAATACATAACTATAGTAATAGAAAGTGGTATATGGCACTGTCATACTAGCTAAGCACTGTTGCTACTCTATCTCTGTTCTGTTCAACTTTTCTTTGCTATGAAATCTAGATATCCTGTTCTGAGTGTTATCTCATAGCCTCTATGGCATATATAGATGGTGAAGTAACGAGTCCTAACAGACAGGAAGTTCTTAAGCACTCATGATTAGTAAGAATTGAGTTATTCAGGCCATCATTCACTTCAATTAGTGGTTTCTTCTCTGATTAATTCGAGTACCTGACGACTAAATATTGTCTTTCAATGATGTTCACATATCAGACGGTAGTATTACGTATCAGCAACATTAATAAGTTGCAAATTATCTGCTCAAAGTCATAAAGGACACCATGGACTTCTTTCAAATCTCCAAATCAACTTTTATTGCGCAAAAATACAACATATCCAACCCATCATATTTCTCTCTGTTGAAATGAGAACTCCTCATTTCCTGAGGGGCAGATATTATCCATGTTAATTCTGATGTTCTGTGCGGACCCTAATAACGGTGTGTAGACTCCTCTGACGAGTATCTCTGTTGAGATAGGAGTCTGGGTATCGGAACGCCCTCCAGTGAATAAATATGTAAGTTGTTAATGTATTTGAAATATAAAATTACCATTTTATTCAACAAAAACAAAAACGTATAAGTGGCAGTACCGACCGGTATAGATCAATGCTTATGACTCCTCTATTTCTTGACTGTTTTTCCTGAATAACTAACAGATAGCAAGCGGGCCCCTGTGCTAGTGAGTTATACCTCTGCTGGTGAAGGGTACATATCTTTCGAGCAAAAATCTCAAAGACGTCAAGAATGTTTCCATAGTAATGGTTGGGCACTAAACCTTCAGTGAAAGCCCATACTTGTAGATGTATTCTTACACGTCTGCTACAATGCAACTGGGATTGCTTCCTCACTTGAAGCCGTAGCACTGGAAGTTTCTTGAGAAACAAAAAAAAACAACGTGGTTAGCTAGTGGTACAGATACAAGCTGTCTTACCTGAAGGGAATTCATCTGGAATATATAAAGACCAGGTCTTTTATGAGATCCTAAGACCTTTACTACAGGCCATTTGGTAATAACATTTAGCCAATTTATCTCTAAACCATCACTCAGTATCGCTAAAAAGAACTCAAAAATCCATTCAATCAGAGAAGCAGCACTTCATGTGCCCACCTGTGCTCTCTTCGACGACCTTACATCACGCAGCTCCTCCGTCTGATTAATACTCACTTCCCACCCTGCATCCTTTGTGCATAATCCTGCAGCCCTCGTCTATTTCAATTTTTTTGGCTCCAAATCATCTCAACATGACTCTTAATTTCGACGCCTACACTACCGCTGAGCGGTACGAAGACCCCACACAGCCCGAGCTCAAGGATGCTCGTAAAGTGACGAAAAAATTCATCGAAGATAACTCGCTCGTCAATTTTGACAAATCCACTCTGGTCTACGGCAACTGCATTTCTCAGGCCTACGCCGACATGGAGGATTGGAAGTTGGTGGCTAAGAACTTCGCCAAGGAACTGGCTGTTTTCATGCCTACTGCCAAATTTGATGCCGAAAACGACGCTCGGGTGCAGAAGACGGGCTTTTCCGAAGACATGTTTGTGTGGTTTGTGGTTCGAGGCGTGCCCCTAAATGCCACTGGAGGAATTGCCCAGGACATTTTTGTGCCGTGCGAAAAACTGGACGACTTTCCGGCTCTAGTTTTGGTGGATGAGGTTGAGTAATTAGCTGGTTGGTGTGTTGATATGGACCATGGTTTAGACCGTTGGAAGAAGATATTATACGAGAGCGGGAAAAATTGGTGTTGAGAAGCAAGACAAATAAACAGTATGAAGAGGTTTTGCTTCATTTTTGTTATTCTCGTTACAATCCATTGGTAAATACAGGCACCCGACAAATCGTCCACACTATGGAGGCCCTTGTCCACTAGCCCATTACTGGCACTACAAATAGCTGACTTATTCAGCCGAAGTTTGAGATGATAGTGAGTGCTTGGGTGATTTAAGTATCAATATATAATGACGAAATGGCACAAGCTGCTTACAAGTACCCACCGTGTTTACATGACTGCTTATGTATCCTACACACGATTGCGTCCCTCCTACTTGTATCGTACAAGTACCGTTACCGGTAGCAATACTTGGTTATATCACCATGTTGTCTGTACTATACTTTTACAATGTGAAGTTATATTCAATTGAATGCATAAGAAAGAAAAAAACTACAATGAACAAGTATAAGGCTCTTGGAACTTCATGGGGGTTTCGTTGTAGCTTTTTGAGTCTTTCTGTCTCGTGGAGGGAGTCAGATATTCGAAGCTCCAAGCCAGCTAAACAGAAAGAATAGCAGCTCCAAATACTACTTGTACTAGTACTTGTACATAACGTGCCTATACAATGCTAAAAGCGCACGTCGGACATCTGATTCTAGTTGATTTTTGGTTTTAGGGAAATAGATCTATTTTTTTATTCTATTTTTTTGATTTTTTCGTGTTTTTTTAATTTTAAAATTTGCCTACCCAAGCCCGACCCAACATCCGGTTGTATAGTGTAGCGTATATATATTAATGTATGTTCATGAATTAAAAAAAAAAAAGTAGTGGTTATCACCTTGGATTCTGACTACTCCAGAAGTTTCCAGTAACCCCGGTTCGAGTCCGGGTACGACCTAACTTTTTTCATCGTCTTTTTGTCCCTTTTTTTCAATGCCCTGCGAGTCATATTTGGTAAGTCCACCAGAGGTTATGACTAAAGTTGTACAAGAGGAGCACTACAAAACAACATACTAAAGTAAGGAGAACCTCTCATTTAAAAGACTCGGTATGTTTTTATAATCCCCTTTTGAGTCATGTATCCCCAAACCCCTATTAGTCGCGTCATTCACCTCCTACCCCTTTTCTCTCAGTAAACATCAGTCTTCACCATACATTTCAGAACTTCCCACCCCCGGGTAACTTCAGCCCGCAGGTATAAAGTGAAAAAAATCCCTGGACTTTCTTTCAACCACAAAGCCAATTGGTGAGTAACTACCCGACACAGAGGGAACATAACTGATGTTCCCCTTTCACATGATGATATCGAAAACCTTTCTTGAACTCCTGAGAGTGATTTCTATAGACTACAACGGTATCTGATTTTTGAGAATCTGTCCATTGTGTCATCCTTTTCTTTACTAACTCAAGTCTAGTGGACCCTTTCATAAAGGCCCCGCATTGCAATTCGCCCTCGGCTTTCTGTATAATGAAAAAACAAAATTTGAACGCGTTATACCCCCATCCATACCCTTATGTGGTGGATGTCGTGCCACCGGTGATACACAATCCCATCTCGGTGCTGTATTTTCTCTGTAGATGGATATTTGCCGGCAATAAAAGCCCAGAGTATACCGCCGAGTATGTTGATGGTGTAGTTCGTGCGGTTGGAGACGCTCGCCAAGGTCTTTGGAAGATGGGCTTCTTTGGCAAAGGTATCCTGTCTCGATCAGAGCCCTCATGGAACATTCGAACCAAGAGACGGTTGGGTCTTCATGTGGAGGAGGGTGTGTATGCTCCTGAAGAAGTGACTCAATTCAGACGAGAGCAACGACAACATTTCAAGGCTGAGAGAGCTAAGGCAGAGGAGGAGGAGCTTAAGCGAAGACAAGATATTGATCGAGGACTAGCCGTGACAGAGAAGAATGAGGATGACAAACCTGTTCGTCCCGAGTTTGACAGAGACGCGTTTCTGGCTAAGTCATACGAGATACGGAAGCGTACAGAGGATGATGAGGTCATTGATTCAGAGGGTGAACTTGTTGATATCGAGTTTCTGCAACTCATGGATGTGGAGGCATTGTTTTTACATTTGGCCTTCGGACTCAAGGTTGGGGACATGGACGTGAAGGCTATGGTTAAGGAGTTCACTAGGAAAGATGCCAAGTTTTTGACTTACTACGCTGTCTATCACCATTACCGTTCTCTGGGATGGTGCGTTCGTTCAGGTATCAAATTTGGAGCTGACTTCCTGCTTTACAAAAAAGGTCCTCCCTTCACACACGCCGAGTTCTGCATCAAGGTGATGCCAAAGGACGACCCCATGCCCGACTTTTGGTGGCAGTCCAACCTCTGTCGAGTCATTGGCGGAGTCAAAAAGACTACGGTGTTCTGTTTCGTTGCTGAACCCGAGGTTGGGGGAGAAGTTGGGGAAGATGAGTTGGTCGAGGTGCTGAAGCAATTCAAGGTGAGAGAGGTGGTGTATAGGCGGTGGATACCCTCGAGGAACCGGGATTAGCATGTGGAGTCAGGAACTTTGATGGCAAGACCTGTACAGCCTTTTCTGGTTCTATATTTATTAATGTACATGTATGTATTTCGTTCAGTGCAAGTATCAAGTTAAACCTCAGAGTAGAATCTTACAGCTATAGGATCAGTCGGTGGCCATACCGCATCCACATGAAGCGATGTACAGTACCGGTACCGGTACACGTACCGTACTGACTTGCAGCGACATTTATAGCTACAATTCCAATCCATTCTATAAATACATTTGACTATTATGAACTAAAGCTCTCCTTGGAAGGCCTTGTTGACCCATGCGCAATCTCTCTTGCTGTTCTCAGCCCTCGAGGGGGCATCTGAATCGTCGTAGCCGTCTCCGGGCTTGGAAATACACACGTAGCCAGACTTGTCAGGGTATACGCACTTGATTTCTGACGCAGGGAACTGGCATGGGCAGTCAAGTGGCGTCTTCACGCATGTGAGGGTATCAGGGCACACGTGGCCGTTGTCGCATGACACTTTGTTAGTATGGAAAATGAGTGGCTGTGATGAGCAGGCATTACAAGTGATTATATGCATTCAGCTGAATGTCATAACTGGCTGTAAAGACACACGGCAGAGAAGATCCAAGCAATTTAAGGGGTTGCGGAATTGTAGCCATTTTCAACTCAGGAATATCAACAAGTCTCCCTATCCAATCACCTTTCTTGCCCAACATCTCAGCCACGTACTTGTACCATCCTTTCTCACTCACCCTTATGATACTCCTGGTTATGCCAGGACTCTTCAACACCAAACTCCTTCTTATTATTCATCATGTGGTTGAAAAAGTTGCCAAAAATCTGTGCCTGGACGACGGCCACACATGTCAGGATCACCGCTAGTCGCATTGCTGAAGCTGGAGTGAGTATCGAGATACAGACACGTCAGTATTTCACTCTAACGCATACCCATGCATCGCGAACTCAATCAGAGCTGTACAGTATTTTAGTTACAAATGCAAGTACAGTACGAGAACAAGTACTTACTGTACAGTAAATGGGACTACCGGCACCAGGTCACCGGTACTGTAGTTGTACCATACTTGTACTTGTGAAGTGACTGAGAAATTAAAAGCATATCCTATCAAGTTCCTAAAACTGCTAGGGAATGTCTGATCGCAGGTTCATAATCAGGCAGTCGCCCTAATTTCATCCAAGTACCGGTACGCCTTTCACTCACCTCCACCATCTATTTTCTATAAATATGTCGTTTTTTGTGTCGAACTTCCTACTAGTTCTGGTGAAACTCCCTCCACAGGGGCATCACGGTGGGAAGATTCTCATCACTCAGCTCCGGATATCTCTCTCGAATCACCTTGACCAACTCATCGTACCAGATCTTGTATCCTGGTCCAGCAAAGTGCAAGCCGTCCACAAGATACTTTGTGACTGACGTCTCGTCTCCATTATTTTCCCCACTGACTGTACTGGGCAGAGGCATTCCAGTCTGCCATCCAGCGTCGGAGGCAAATGCATGCCATAAGTTGATACAAGGAAGGCCAAGGCTGAGAGCCACCTCACATGCAGCGTCAGAGTACTCTCTCTGCAGTTTTGACGACCGAGGATTCACCCCAGGTTCATCCTTGAACATTTCCTGCCGTGCAAGTTCATCATGAGGGGCAGGACCAACAATAATAACCTTGAGACCTCGGTCCAAAGCTTGACGAGCCAACTTGTCTAAATTGGCCTTATATCTGGCCAGAGGAACATGCTGTTCGTTTGTTGCGCTGTCGTTGGATCCGAAGAAAATCACCACCAGCTTGATTCCCTTCTCACGCTCCAAGATGTGGTCGAAGAATTGCACGGCCTGGTCGGTATTGTAGCCTGAGTACCCTCTGACAAGGATGTCAAGTTTTCGCTGATATAGGTGCTGGAGAGCAGGGGCCAAAGCAAATGATAGTCCTTGGTCGCTCGAATATTGGGTAATTGAGTCTCCAAACAGGAGAATCTTGTCCATATCAGGATTCATTGGAAGCGTCATTGTAGTGTGAAGTGTATGTGGAGTCGGAAATGCATATTGTGATGACAAGACACGACGCTCTTTCAGAGAGTGACAGTATCATATTGATAGATGGGATTGTATATCGGGCCAAGAATACTTTGAGACTTGAATTTCGAGTTTTTACTGTTACCTTACTATTTAATATGAAATTAGGGGGTTCTATATCCAGATTTGCTGCTATGTCCGTGTACATGTATCATAAGTACAGTTGTAAGGATTAGCCCCCGAATAGTTACTGAGTTAGTTGTAAAACCAAAGCTGAATAAGCATTTGGTACAGTAGTCCTAACCGTACCGGTACTGTACTTGTTCAGCATCGTATTAATTTGGTGGTACAATACCGGTGCTTGTCTTGTACTCGTACCGGTACGTAATGTAGTTACCTGGGTTATAGTCGTTCAACTAATATTTCGTACAAGTACTGTATGTACTGTTACCTGTGTGTGGTATGTCAACATCTTGGGATGAGCTACTATCAAAGCCATTTAGAAGGGCAAACCTCATCACGAATCTATATCGTAATTATCATACGTTCCCCTAAGTCTCCTCATTTTTCCGAATTTTCCCCTGATATCCCTCGATTTTCGCCTCATCAATAATGAGCTCATTCCGGCACTCATGAAAAAGGTTTGTAACGTTTTTTCAATCCATATAGCAGTTTTTAAACTTCAACCACACACATCAAGGAGGTTGACTTAGCTTGCAATGAGTGTAAGGCTGTGCAAACGACGTTACTATTTATATCACAATACGAACGAGAGGCCATTTGGTTATGCGTTTGTGTCTTAATATCCATCCTTTGATCTTCTCACAGCACACCTTATTGCTTGGCTTTCCGTAACAATCTGCAGTGTGTCACTCACTTCAGGTTCCCAAAACCCGTGCTGCACTCCCTCCCGACATTTTGAATTTCAAACTTGTGATGTTATCTCACACATTTTGACGAAAAATACAACACAATGTTCAGTGACATGCAAAGTGAGTGGAGCGGACGGGAGGGTATCTGAGGGTTCTGAGAGCGTCAGACAGTTGATCTTTTGCAAATATTAACCCAGAATACGGCGCGGCCTTCACGGCTGGAGGTGAGTTAAACGAGAGACGCGTACGCGATGGGAGAAAGGTGATGAGACAGCAACACGAAAAAAGAAACGAACAAGGCATGCTGCCGAGGAAGTAGTACGGGCAACACCTGGAGACAAGATCGGAGGAACTTCCACGCCGAACGCACCTTACGATGTGACGATACTACGCTTAAGCTTCACTCACGCGACCAGACAGCAACTAATTAACGACACGATCCAGAAAGGTGGAGAGCGAACAATGTGAACCACGACACAAGTTGAAATCATAGCTTAGCTATGCCATGGCCAGTTAATGAACACCATGGTCTTCTCTCGAACATCTCTAACGCAGGCGTCTTCTTCATCTTTTTGGGAATCATGACCTTCTTCGATTCGGCTCTAATGGCCTTTGGAAATGTGAGTATATGAGATGACTCAGACCTCAAGAGGTGAGGAGGTTATACAGAGTGACGCGAAGTCACCCAAGGCGATAGTATGGGGCCAAGACGGAAGAAGTCGTCGTATCCTCGTGACAAGCAGCCCTCGCCCCCCATACTTGGAAACTTCTGGAGACCCACCGATAGTGTATCTTTGAGTCTGCTATATCAAATTACCCTGAGAATGTTTGGATTCCCTCTAACACAGATTCTCTTTCTCATTGGAATCACTCTTCTGATTGGCCCCCAGAAAACCCTGGCCTTCTTTGCTAGACGCCAGAAGCTGCGAGGATCGATAGCTTTTGCACTCGGCATTTTCCTGATTCTCATCAAGCGGCCCTTCATTGGCTTTGCCATCGAGCTCGTGGGCATTCTGGCGCTCTTTGGCGACTTTTTTGCCGTCATTGTCGCGTTTCTGCGGTCCATGCCCGTCATTGGACCTCTTCTCAGCCACCCGGCCGTGGCTCCCGTTATTGACCGACTTGCTGGAGTGCGAATTCTTCCTGTTTAAGCGGTCATTGTCAAGTCTGGGGTCCAGGTTGGCGTTTCAAGTAGTTGCATAGATGTATAGATAAGGTGCTTACGTAGTATCGGGAGATGGTAATCATCGGCGCACATGCCGACATGTTTTCACGTGGTCGGCTAAGTGTGACTTATTATGGTCTGCTTTTCAGGTATTTATCGTGATAATTACCGCCTTATTATCCCCTTCCCAACTCCATTGCTGATCTCGTCATCTTGAGTTAATTGCGACAATCGAGAAGTGAGGGGATCAAGGAGAGCATTGAAAGGAGGGAAGATACTGCGGAGCGAACGCCAATATGTATTCTGATTAGTAATATCTCTAGCTTATGTAACATACCACAGCACCGATACTCGTAACATTTACCTACGAGTTACTTGCCGGTATGAGTAACCAAACTACAATCGAGGGACACGTGATGAACATGTGAATACAGTCTTAGAACGACCCAATACCACAAATACATCAACCGAATGGGTCTTAATCGCTCTCATAGACCAATTGCTCAATCTCCGCACATCACTTGGCCGTTTGCCACTCAATTCCAATCATTCAATATCATTCACTAATAGTTAGCACCGATGAGATAGTCTCCCAGAGCCTCGACGACCTTGGTAGCCTCGCCGGGCTGGACGCCATCGGGGTAGTGGGCCACAAGAATGGCTTGGCCGGTTCGCACAGCGATAATGCCGCTCTGCTCGTGCTTGCCGTAGATGGATCGGTCATCGGCTCGCAGAAGGAAGTACTTCTGGCCAGCAATGTGGAGACCGTTGGCCTGCAGAGGAGAAGGATCATCGAAGCCCTTGGCCAGCTCCAGCACCTCGGCGGGGGCCACGGAGAAGCCGGAGGTGGTGCACCAGACGGAGTCACCAGCTCGGGAGAAAATGGCGGCCTTATCGACCTTGCCAGATCCAACCAGGTTGTCAACGTAAGCTGTGTTAGTGGCTACCGCGGCGAATTGATCATTGTTGTCGCCGCAATCGATACTCACCTTGCCAAGACATGTTTTTGTGTGTGTGTGTGTTGGATTGTAGTGAGTATAAGATGAGATGTCGTGTTAAGAGCGGTACAGATATGTACACTTGGACGTGCGTGATCCGGCGGTAGGGTAACCTTGGGGGGAGCTCCTACATATAGGGAGAAGGGAGAATAACATGAGTCTAAGGCAAGGAGGAGAGATTGGGTTTGTGGTATGATTAAGTGGGGCTTTAGGGGGTAGCTATATTTGGCCGTTGTGAACATCTATAGTATTCTGTCTGCGAAACTTGCAATGATCTCCATTACCTGTCTCAAGGGGTCTCCTGTCTCTAGATGAGGTCTAAAACTCCAACACCAGTGTCTGAGTTTAAGTCAGTTTGAGGAGACAGACTTGGGGAAGTTAGGAGGTCGGTTGGGCATAACTACAAGTACGGTACATACTGGTACGAGTAGGCGTATGTACATCCTCGTCGTTTCATTATCAGACTGACTAATAGAACTGGCCTGTACACCTACATTGCAGCGGCCAATCAAATGATCCATCCCATACCATTGGTATTATGGCTCGCCAAGCGAAGTCACCCAGCCATCTCATTTGCCACCTTGTTAATGCACCCCTGAGTCTTTCATACTTTTCTTCCATATTCACACGAGTGTATCAGCTCGTATGTATCGTACGTACGTCTGGCCACCTGGCAGGAGAAGTCCCGAGATGAGGGTTTAAATCCGTTATCTCCATCGGTCCCCAACCTTAAAAAAATATTGCATGCAATAATTATACATTGAATTATTTGAAGGGCAGCTACACACCAACAAATAAAAGACCAGGAATAACACCATGGCTTACCCCCAAAAACGATTCACAAACAACAAAAGACGACGGGGACCACGAGAGGTCGGCGGAGCCAGAACCGGAGATGGCTTGTCTCGTCTCCTGAAGCGAATCAGAGACCTGGAGCGGGTTCTCAAGCGACCAGTGCCCATGGATGAACAGAAGCGTATCGAGTTGGAACGAGCAGTAGCAGCATACAAGGTGCAGGCTGAGGACATCATTAACGATCGAAAGAACAAAAAGAACATTGAAAAGTACCGAATGATTCGGTTTTTCGAGCGACAAAAGGCATCTCGAAAGGTCAAGCAGGCCCGAAAGCTGGTTGAAAATGCGGATTCGGACGCCAAAAAGAAGGACGCCGAGGCTCTGGTCACCAAGTACATGGCCGACCTTGCTTACACTATTCATTTCCCCAACGACATCAAGTACATTTCTTTGTATCCCAATGGAGCTGTGGATGAGACTGCTGAGTCGTCCAAGCAGCGAGAAAAGCTGCGAGCCGAGTTTGCTGAGAAAATCAAGAACGGAGAAATTGATGTGGATCTCGATCGAGCCGAGCAGGTAGCCACCACCAAGAAGAGCAAGAAGAAGCGAGAGGCCGGTGCTGACGAAGAGATCAAGGAGGATGAAGACGATGAGTTCCTGCAACAGGCTCCCAAAAAGGCCAAGGTTGAGAAAGAGAGCCAAGAGAATGAGGGAGGGGAGGAGGAGGAGGGGGTAAGTGATGATGATTCTGAGGATGATTCTGAGGATGATGCTGACTCTGATGCTGACTCTGATGCTGACTCTGAGGAGCCTCAAGCTGCTGAGGGGAAGAATAAAAAGGACGAGAAGTCTGACTCTGAGGAGTTCGTTGACGAGTCCGAGGCCGAGTCTGACGGAAAGCCTGAGTCAGAGGAGGACTCTGAGGATCAGGATGACGAGTCAGAGTAGGGACAGTAAAAGAGGATTAATACGGTTGTATATTTTAGAGGATTTTTCATTGTAAAGAGAAGGGGTAGCGTTCTTGTAGATATAGGAGTGGTATAGGAGTGGTACACGGAGTGGTACACGGAGTGTTTTGATGTGCGTAAGTCATTCGCAGCATTCTACCTTGTACGTACCGGTATTGGTATTGTACAAGTATCGGTATGTACTTGTAAAGTCACCCCGTTGCTTGTACTGTACTTGTACAGATTTTGAGGCTGTTGGCGCGATGGCAAGTTGCCACACGAATACAATTGTACAAATGTCTGCCAAATGACATACACATGTTCACCGTCTCATCATGCTTTTCAAGATTTTTCACACCTCACGCCATCTTGCATGAGAAACGCATCTTCCATGCAACTATGTACCAGTATGTACTTGTACACCTTTGCAGTTGTAACAACAGCAAAACGCGTCTGGATGAGAACACAGACGTAATAGATCAACATATACTTGTAGGACATTTCAGAGGGCTTTTTCGGTCCCCAGGGACATGACACACAACAAAAAACACGTTTTAAACTGGTTGTTCACAGCCAGAAAACGGAAACACTACATACTGTACTTTGCAGATAGTAGTAGCCACGTTTTCCGTTTTCACAACGAAATGCCTTCGTGGCCAAGTGGTAAGGCGCAGCACTAGTAATGCTGAGATCATCAGTTCAAATCTGGTCGAAGGCACGCCCCTTATAGGCAGCACGCATAATCTGGTGATAGTACGACTGTACCCGGTTAGTCAGCAACAAGTACATACCAGAGAGCCTAGTTTGTCTTGTCTTGGAAAACCAAACGAGAATCCCGGGTGCTGCCAGTTATTTTCTTGTTCGAGAAAAATTTGAGCATTTTTTTTGAAGACACAGAAATGCTGACACTGAATGGTGGGTTCGCTAATCAGGAGTCTACTCCCAACAATTGTTGAAAACCATGAAGCACATTGATTGATATTTAGTTACAAGTAATGTAACAGCTTACACACCACACCACAGGACAGTTCGTTTCGATAGTACCAGTACATACCAGTATAGTATGTACGGTACCGGACATAGAGGTATCAACAGAAGCATAGCATTAATATATGGTGGTGATTTGAGTAAAAGATGAGAAGTAAGAGGGTCTCCTGGCAGCAGGCATATGCTTAGACTGAGCGAACTAGACCAGGAGACATGGTAGACATGATAGACATGGTAGACATGGTACACAGTGACAGGAGAACGGGCAGAAAACATGAACAATCAGTTTATAATGGGGTCAAACACATGTTGGATGAGGTCTGACGGTTTTGGTTGGTGCTAATGAAGCTCAATACAAGTAGTTGATGTGTTGTTTTCATGTCAGAATCTCTCTTGGTAACTGCCTCCTACTCAGACACTCACTTTAGTATACAAGGATCAGCTACGGAGTTAAGAATGATAAGTTGAGGAAGACAAAAGAACAAAAAAGCTACCGGTACTATAAATGAAACACTCTTAGACTGTAACCATAGGTGAAAATGACAAGGATCTGAGTAAGCAGAACAAGTCAAAGTATCAGCTACCGATAGCCACTCAGGCCAGCTCTTATTCTGATGACCTCGATTCCTCATAAAGACATAATAAGCACTCTAGAAGCCCACATTCGTCTTTGCAACCGCTTCATTTCGACAACAGTTGCTTGTGAAGACCTCTCAGGGTTCATAGTCGACAGCCATACTCAGATAGGAAGCTACATTTCCTGCTGGGGGTGCCTATCTCAGTTTCCAGAGGTCGCAGAGATATAAGACTTTCACCAGTATGCCTAAAACAGTTAACCCTTTCACTGGTATCAGTTTCTAGAGCTCTAGACACCTAAGACCACTTATTTATATACGGTACCCGAAACTTTCTTATCTTGTCACTCTCATCAATTGAGCTGCTGCTTGTGTTTATGGTGCGAAGGAGGAGGTGAAAATTAGAAGTCTCTTCATGACATGGTGGAAGTATTGAAGGGCTGTACCTGATTATATTAATGGTATTTATTAGAAAGAGATACATACCGGTGCTTGAAACATAAAGGAACAAATACAGTACAGGGTATGTACAGATGTGGAAATATTTCAATCTCTTGTTCTATGTCTATGTCTATAAATATGGTGATTCGAGCAGTTTAGCAGAAGTCAAAGTCGGGGAAGCCGAGATCAACACCCCACTTGGGCTTGGAGGTTCGGTGGATACCCTCAGTCTTGTGCAGGTCATTCAGAGCCTTGAGATCCTCCTGGGAAAGGGTGACGGCGGACTTTCCGTTCTCGATAATTCGAGAGTTGGTGACGGACTTGGGGATAACAACAGTGCCGTTACCAATGTGGTACGACGTTAGGATGCCACCGGGGGTGGTGTTGTACTTGTCAGCAAGAGAGACAACGAGTTCGTTCTTGAGGAGAGGGCCACCGACGGATCCGAAGGGAGAGAAGGCGGTCATGACAATGTTGTTCTTCTTGCAGAACTCCATGAGCTCGAGCTGGGGGAGCAGGGGGTGGAGCTCAACCTGGTTGACAGCAGGGACAACCTCGGCCTCCTTGAGTAGCTCCTCAAGGTAAGGAATGGAGAAGTTGGACACACCGATAGACTTGGTCTTTCCAGTCTTCAGAACAGCCTCCATCTGCTTCCAGGTCTTGGGCTGAGATCCGGACTCGTCAATATCTCGAGATCCATCAGGTCGCAGAGGGTAGACGGGGTCATTACCGTTGGGGTTAAGGGGGACGGGCCAGTGGATCAGGAGCATGTCAACGTAGTCCAGTCCAAGTCGCTCAAGTGACATGTTGAGGTTTTCCTCGACTCGGTCGTGGTAAGTGACCCAGATTTTGGTGGTGACAAAAATGTCCTCTCGCTTGACACCCTTCTCCATGGCTCGCTTGATTCCAAGGCCGACAGCGTCCTCGTTTCGGTAGTTGAAGGCGGTGTCGATATGTCTGTAGCCTCCCTCAGTGAGAGCGCACTCGACGGCACCAGCCACTTCCTCGGTGGTGGACTTCCAGGTACCAAGACCAATGGCAGGGATGGTCTTTCCGTTGTTGAGAGTGAAGTCAAGAGAAGTCATTGTGTGGATTTGTTTTCTGTGAAAGTTGTTGATTGGAATCTTTCCAAGGATTCGCACGGGTTTATATACTGAGCGGAACATGATCTTGCCACGGCCAGATTACATTTTGTGACGTCATGATTTCCAAAATCTGTCTGTAGATGTATAGTGTTTGAAGAAGGCATATTGGTGTAAGGGTACGAAACTAGGTTAGCCAATATCCAGTTGGAAGCGCAGTATCTCATTTATTAACATCATTAATTCCATCATCATCTCCTTCTCGTCTCGTCAGAACTCACCTAGGTTAGCCAATATCCAGTTGGAAGCGCAGTATGAGGAAGAGAACACCTGTCCTCATTCTGCTCACAAACTCCCAACCTCAAGCCCTAACCCCGGATGAAACTCTAACTCTAAAGTGTATCCTTACA
>ULGT01000001.1:581808-626802 GCA_900519025.1 Yarrowia porcina
TAACATCATTAATTCCATCATCATCTCCTTCTCGTCTCGTCAGAACTCACCTAGGTTAGCCAATATCCAGTTGGAAGCGCAGTATGAGGAAGAGAACACCTGTCCTCATTCTGCTCACAAACTCCCCACCTCAAGCCCTAACCCCGGATGAAACTCTAACTCTAAAGTGTATCCTTACAATTGGATGTAGATGACAGAGTTTGGAGGTGACGGACACTTTTGTCCTCTATATCAATGGCGTACATTTATGTCCCTCAACCATATCGAAATGTGCTTTTTGCCCATAGCAATGTCTTGGTGAATTCAATGAGACGATTGAGATGAGAATTGTATTTTGGAGTTTTTACCGTGGTGTAATTACTGGTCTTCTGAATTTGATGATGTAGACGTATTGTAGGCCAGACACTGTAATTGTGTCATGATAACGGCACACAAAAGTCGCTCGACTTTTTAAATAGGCTCTTTCTTTTCCTCGGAGGAGGCTCTTGCTTCCGGCCGAGCTGGTTCCTTTGCCTGAGGCGGTTTGCACCTTTGACCACTGTTATCTGATAGCCAAATCATAGGTTTACCTTTAGCAAACGTAAGCACATGGTGACAAGGGCCACATGTGTCCACCCACCGTTGGCACCGAGATGCTGGTGTTGCGAACCTACCCAGTGATCGGGTTGATCGAACAAAATGCCTCACTGGGGGTTGTGGTTCATTTGATTCTCTTACTACTTCCACTTGCACTAGTTTTTGCGCTTCCGTGTTATGTACTCCGTACAACCACCCTCTCCTATCTCAAACGCTGAGAGCTCTGGATGGCGAAAGCGAGCAGTGTCTGACGTCACCGCATCAACTGTGCAAGAACGTAAAGGGGGCTAAGTGGGCAGAAAACGGTGGAAAAGTGGGTGTAAGGGGAAAAGGGGGGTTTGGATAGTTCTAATTCGCCAAATTTTGTCGTACACCGTTTCTTTCTCCACCAAATTCCCCTATAATCTCCCGTATATATTCCCTCTTATACGAGGTAGTGGTCCGTACAATAGCCGTTAATGTCTCATCCACCCCTTGCAGGACAGTCCCTGCAGATGCTGCTACTTGTACTGCTAAAGGGGAGAGCGAGAAAGAAAGCAGACGGAAGTTACAACGCGGGCCTTTTTTTTTTTTTTTTTTTTTTTTTTTTTTTTTTTTTTTTTTTTTTTTTTTTTTTTTTTTTTTTTTTTTTTTTTTTTTTTTTTTTTTTTTTTTTTTTTTTTTTTTTTTTTTTTTTTTTTTTTTTTTTTTTTTTTTTTTTTTTTTTTTTTTTTTTTTTTTTTTTTTTTTTTTTTTTTTTTTTTTTTTTTTTTTTTTTTTTTTTTTTTTTTTTTTTTTTTTTTTTTTTTTTTTTTTTTTTTTTTTTTTTTTTTTTTTTTTTTTTTTTTTTTTTTTTTTTTTTTTTTTTTTTTTTTTTTTTTTTTTTTTTTTTTTTTTTTTTTTTTTTTTTTTTTTTTTTTTTTTTTTTTTTTTTTTTTTTTTTTTTTTTTTTTTTTTTTTTTTTTTTTTTTTTTTTTTTTTTTTTTTTTTTTTTTTTTTTTTTTTTTTTTTTTTTTTTTTTTTTTTTTTTTTTTTTTTTTTTTTTTTTTTTTTTTTTTTTTTTTTTTTTTTTTTTTTTTTTTTTTTTTTTTTTTTTTTTTTTTTTTTTTTTTTTTTTTTTTTTTTTTTTTTTTTTTTTTTTTTTTTTTTTTTTTTTTTTTTTTTTTTTTTTTTTTTTTTTTTTTTTTTTTTTTTTTTTTTTTTTTTTTTTTTTTTTTTTTTTTTTTTTTTTTTTTTTTTTTTTTTTTTTTTTTTTTTTTTTTTTTTTTTTTTTTTTTTTTTTTTTTTTTTGGAATGAGCACTGTCTCACAATAGAGACCGCGGTGAATTTGAATGCAATGCGCCGAAAAATACATTGTGACACCCTGGCCAGCGGCGCTGAGACACTTCAGACTTTTTTGAGAGACTGAGACCTAGGCTTGTGAAAGTCGATTGATGGGCATAATGGACGGATATGTCAAACTAGTAGGCCGATGCTACGGTAAAGACGTCCAAAGATAAGAATAAGCGGAAGTGTGTACTATGTCACTGGGAAGGTAATGAAGGTGGCCCTAATAAGGATCAGACTGGAAGCTCGAAGACAGATTACCTTGTGTGTGGTTGGAAACCAGAAAGGGGCAAAGACAGATAGAGACCTTTTTTTTTTTTTTTTTTTTTTTTTTTTTTTTTTTTTTTTTTTTTTTTTTTTTTTTTTTTTTTTTTTTTTTTTTTTTTTTTTTTTTTTTTTTTTTTTTTTTTTTTTTTNATTTTTTTTTTTTTTTTTTTTTGATTCTAGGGAAACGACAACTTCACCCGAGACAGATCTTACACACCCTGCAGTTTGAATCCGTTGCTCGATCAAAAGCAATTGAGCAACAGAGGTTTCCCACGGAGACGCAACATCTGATGGTTACTTGTAACTTGGGTACATACACTAACTTCTCGTACAGTACTGTTACAGAGTGAATACATCAACATTACAAGTACTCCGTACTTGTAGTTAACCCTTTCCCATCCTTCCTTATCTCGTATTAATTACATCTTTCCTCCACTCTTAGCCATATTAGAAAGGGTGGGCCAGGTCAGATCGTTGGATAGGGTGTTGGATAAGGTGCGACAATCAAGGAGGACTGACCAGGAGCCTGACAAGTTGGGCGTTGGGCTGTGTACAAGTGCATTGAAGCCCTAAACATATCCACAAAGACGTCACCGTCACCACATCTGCTCCTAAGACGTATTCCATAGTGGCCCATTGTTTCAAGAGGGTGTGAAACAGTACAAGTATGAGGAAGTAACCGGCATACTACAGTAGGTATATAGCTATAATACATCTTAAGAATAAAAAAAAAAACCGAGTACCGGTACTCTGTACAAGTACATCTGTACGAGAACATTACCAGTACACCGATGCCTGTATGTACTCGTGTGTTACTGTACATACGGTCACGGAGAGTATCATACCAGTAACGTACTGTACCGGTAGGTTAGAATGCAATCAGTAAGGAACTACGGGTTCCAAACCCTTGGAAAGCTGTCAAAATGCACACCTGATTCCGTCATCACTCCTGTAAGAGTTCTGAAAGTCGTCCGACTCCCCCAAATCTATAATTAGACCTCTATTTACACCGCATCCTGTCTCACTTGGCCGTATGGATACCTACACCTTCCATAATTATCACACCTATATTTTTGAAACCGTTACACTGATACGTCCCCGGAGATTGGGGATCATTGGGATATTGGGCTGTGTAACAATCATTGACCTGTGTACAAGGTGGGCAGAGTGGGCATGAAGATCTTCACACCTGTTGGCGGATTACCTTAGCTACAGAGTTGAAGGGTCCGGGTGTTATGAATGAAGACTTGTATACGAGCAGCCACAAGGTGGGAAGTGAAACCGGTGGGCTTGGCCTCATTTGGAGACCTCTTTCTCTGTCGTTTTAGGTACAAGTACGAAAAACCGAGATATACCTAGTCACTCACATGAAGTTCCTGAGTAATCACTTTGATCCAAATCTCCGTTCAATCTCACTATTCAATGCATCCCATCATTCTGTACCATGCCTTTCATTTATACTGTACATTCAAATATCATTAATTTACATCCATCTACCTTCCGAAGGTATTTCTTCATACCAAGGAATTGATCCAGAGCTTTAACCAGTCGAAACTTGACTAATCCACCGATATAATGATCTAGAGTTCAAGTTCCACCGACAAATACCCCGCCTCTTCTCCCTCTTACTCATCATCATCGCTATCGATGACTCGTCGTTTCTTAACTCCAACTTCCTCCTCTTCCTCGTCATCCTCCTCCAAATCCCGTCGGTTCTTGTACAGCTTAGCACCGTCCGACTTGAGCTTCTGCAGTCTCTTGGCTCGTTCCTCCTCCTCATCGTCCTCCTCTTCGTCGTCATCAACCACAAAGTCATCCTCCTCGTATGCGTTTCGCGACTCGTAGTTCTGCTCCATCTCCTCGTCTTCAGCCATGGCGTCTGCGGCCGGCTTGCCGAAATCCTCCTCTGCTTGTCGTCGCTTACTCTCGAGCTTTCGACGCGCAGCATTGGCCATGTTTTCGGCCTTTTCAGCTTCTCGCTGCACCTTGTCGGGATCGTCAGTGGTATCCCAGGACGAGACAGCTGCAGACTTTAGCGTTCGCTTAGCCAGCTCCTCCGTAAGACGTTTGTGGGTAAGAGACTTGGTGGAAGTAGGTACGTAGGAAAAGTTCTCTGACAGAACGCCAGACGTCTGCAGAACCTCCTGCTCGGGATGAGACAAAGCCAGCGAAGTATCTTCCACGGGCTTTCGAATCACGTCAAACATCTCTTCTCCTAACTGAAGAGAAAGGGATCCATCACTCCACTTGACAAACCGGGCGTTGGACTCCTTGGTAACAGTAGCTCCGTCTCCACCCTTGCCGTACTTCCACCGCAGCGTGTTTTCGGCCTGAGTCTTGAGTCGCAAGGACTTGGATGTGTCTGCGTCCTTGTTTCCTTCTTCGGCGGACTTGAGAAACTCCGAGGAGTCAAACGGATGCGGATCAATCTGCAAAAACGCAGGAACTCTGCTCAGAAACAGCTTTTCGTTGGGCTTGATGGCAGGTGGGAACCGCGGTAACGCAATCTCCAGCTCCTGCTGTTCAATCTCCTCGAAATCGTCCTCGTTCTCATCAGCTAGACGTTCGGCTGTAGATCGAGTATCTGGAGCGTCTCCAAACAGATTGTCGTTCTCGATATCCGACAAATCTGACTCTGAGTCATCAGCAGCGACGGTTTTCGAAGGCTTATCTTCTTTGTCGTCGTCATCATTGTCGTTTTCATCTTCATCATTCTTCTCCTCTGCCTTGTCTTCACCCTTGTCATCGTCTCCAAAAACATCGTCCTCAAGAGTCGACGTCTGTGGCACGGCCACGTCGTCCTCCTCGTCGGAATCCACAATCACTCGTCGGCCTTTTTTCTCGCTCATGTCCAGACTGATGGGGTGTGGAAAATGTCGATGGTGTAGTGCAGCAAATACTCGTGGACAATAGAGTTTGGCGGACTCAGACGGGGGTCGTTTTAGGATGCTGGAGAGGTGGAAGAGAAGGAATGAAAGTAAAAAATATGACTATAACTATAGCTTTGTCCAATCAAACAATTTTCAAAGCTGAAATCCGAGTATTTCTGGAGCTACACTGGCCCTTACAGAGTGTTAAGCTTTACTTGAGTTTTAGTTGGGTAGTATAAGTAGTATTCGTGACGATGGTCATTGCAATTGAATGTAATAGAAAAAAAAAAAAAAATGAAACCTCACAATTCTTCATAAACTATTCACAGCATGTCGATCATGTTCTCCATTTATTCTTATCAACATCTTTTTATCCACCAATACCTCAATTCCATTAAAATGGGTCATTCTGGTGACACTAACAGTCACGTGATCAGAGGGTAATAGCCGAGTGGGTGATAAGCAACAGCCACCGGACACAACCACGTACCCCTTGCTTCATCTCGTCTGACGTGACACGTGACCTTCCTCTATCTAGTCACCTGTCACTCGCTTCGCTAGTTCACACCCACCCTACATCCTCCATATTAAAAGGGTGCGTCCTACATGCACCACTCCATCTACGCCACACTTAACACAGAATGGAATTCCAGTACTCGATAGTGGCAGACAAAAAGCTGCTCAAGCCGCTGACAGAGGGTGAGTAGCATCGAAACTTCTTACTTATCATTCCTTTACTAACTCAGCGCTTCTTTCGTCTATTCTATTCCACCGGCTATTCGGGTCAGTCACCCCAGATTCCCGTGAACTACTCAATATCACGTATCCACATCCACTGCTAGGAACTGCCAAAGAGAACCAGGAACTGGCTCAGCTGCTGGATGAAAACGCGTCGCTGCTTTCACGGTCGCTTGAAAACGGAGATAGAGCTGATTTGGAGCTTCCTTCTGCTCCTACAGAGCTGCCTGGAGCCAGACAGACTGAGGTGGCTTCTGTAGGCTCGGTTCCAGGGGTCGTGGTGGGGGAGACGGACATGACGGTGCAGTTTTTCGAAAAACGGACGAAAAAGAGCACCTGGTTTGGTAAAAACGACGACAAGTTGTGGGAGCAATGGAGGGTTAGCATCAAAGCGGTGACTTGTCGCAGCGACGTGGAGACGGAAAAGATGCGGGGGCTGGTCCAGCAGCAGCTCCAGAGTATTCTGATGGCCATGGCTGCGGATGTCAATGCAAATAAGGACCATATTCCGCCTATTACGACCGTGGAAACGAGTCCGTTTCCTTACAAGGTGGTTGTGAGTAATTGCAGGGGAGTGTAAATATCCAACAGAGCGTAGCTCGAGTCTGTCTTCTGGTTTCTGGCCGAGTATTCTGGTTTCTGGCCGAGTACTCCACCTCGGAACTGGTACTCATCAGTCTATGGCTACATTTCACACGAGTCACAAGAGCATGATAGTTGAGAGGACAATCGATGGTTACTGTCTCTCTCCCACAGGTTTTGCATATAAGATATTTAATAAAGGATAGAGGCAACCGTGCTACATTTATCCATTGAATTAGTAATGAAAAGTGGTGAAGACGGGATGCTAGTGGCGATGAAAGGAGGAAATGATACGTCTTCTACATCAGTGAGTAAACGTATATCAGAATGTTTAGTATAATCTGTTAGTAATTTCTCATGGAGTCTTCTTTCGTATCTAGGAGACTTGGTCGTTTTGCTGTACGGTACCGTAGTGTGATAGTGAGTTTTCGCAGGAGTGACCCTGGCGAGATGGTTGACAGAGACTTAGTAGGAATCGGCACGTGACAAAAGATCTCTTCTACTCCAGTCGGTTGACATTTGCAAAAGCCATATGTGAAGACGACAAATAAATGGCCCCTATCACTAGATAACCCACCAGTGTAACGTGAGGCCATCCCAGCGCAGACAGTCTCGGCGATCTGATTTTTGCAATTCCGTCTTCACAGCTATGAACGAATGCAACTTGTCCAGTGCTGTCCCCACATTTCTCAATCACCTTGTTGTAGTGCGCGTCGTATTGATTTCTGGCAATGACCTGACGCAAGTGGTAATGTCTATAAGTCCAGGTGACAGAAGCTGCGAGATTGAGGACGAGTACAATGTAACAGAGTGGCAGGAGTATGGAGGAGACTGGAGCCGAAGTTGGTTGGGCACTTCGTGTGAGTTCTGGGAGCGTTGCAAATAACGCAACCGATGTGAGCAGAGGAGTGGTAGCCGAGTAGACTCCAAAAGTCGGGTGTTTGACGGCTTCATGGAGCAAAAATCCGTTCAGAAGCACAAACAATGGCGCTAGAATCGCAAAGACGTAGCATACCACCGACATGGGTGTTTTCACTGTGGTAAAAGTTGTCAAGTGGAGATGTTTGGCTTCTTCCCAAACGGCCCAGGACAAGATTCGGGCAATCTTACGCGCTATTACAGTAGAGGGGAAGTCATTGGGTGCAAGGGAGGTACCAGGTGGCCATCAAGTCATGTGACAATAATTATACGAAATCACCGGATTGTATTTCTCCGCGTTTGACAGTCTTCCTGCGCACCAAACGATTTTCTCGGACTAGCGATAAGAAGGAAATGCAGCACATTGGCAGACACCGAGAGCCAACATGGATACGGCGCAAAGCACTTTTTTTTTTTTTTTTTATTCTTCTCGTCTACCAAAAGTGTTAGGGTGAAAACGAAACCACAGTGTTCCATATTGGTAAGACAGAGAAATGTGCCGGTATGTACGCGAAACTATAGTTGGCGTATCAAAGATGTGCTCTGTTGAAGAAAGTCACCACGTTTGATATCACTGCATGGAATAGGGGGTACTTCTTATCTGTTCATTGTCAGGATCAACTTGACCCGAAAATGGAAAAAAAAATTGCTTTCTCTACTTCACTCTCTTTTTTTTATTCTTTAGATGCATCATAGCTATTTCTCCTTCTAAGTCTTATGTCCTCCCCCCTTCCCCGGCTTGGCAATGCATCGATAAGGTACCGGTGGAGAGATCTGTCAAGAGGAGATAACACTTGTCAGATCTAAATAGAGATGAGACGGGATTCGTCAGCAAGGAAAGAAGGAGCAACTCCAAATGAATGAAATAAAAACTACCGGTACAACACATCAACAAAGGCTTCAAGGCAACTCCGCGACGGTGTTTCACTACATACTGTGATGCCTTGCTTGCTCCTACGCTCTAAACTAAAACATGTTTTAACAGAAATTTTTTTACGCTACTAACGATGTCTCACTGAACTAATCCTTGGCCTTTTTTTTTATTCTTAAGATGCATTATAGCCTTCCACGGGATCAGTTTCACTTCCACCTACTCGATCTGAGGGCGCAGCATTACACCCATGTCGCTGTACTTTGTACAATTACAGGCGCTAATTCTACAGCAGCATCATAAAACATGGACACATGGCAATAAATCATTACAGACGACTATCCTAGTTGAAAGCCTTCTTGACGGTGAGGTAGAACTCTCGGCCCTGGATCTGGGCAACCTCGAGCTCCAGGGGAGTGGGCTGTCGCGATCCGTCGGGGCCAGCAAAAGTGCCAGCACCCCAGGGAGAGCCTCCATGGACCTCCTCGAGGTTGGTGACCTGGGCAAAGGTGTTCTTGTAGCCCAGAGGCACGTAGATGATACCGTGGTGGGCGAGGGTAGACAGAGAGTTGAGAGCAGTCACCTCCTGTCCTCCGCCGGGGGTTCCGGTAGACACAAAGACTCCGGCGTACTTGCCCTGCAGAGAGCCCTTGGCCCAGAGACCGCCAGTTCGGTCCCAGAAGGCCTTCCACTGAGCAGGGAAGTTGCCGAATCGGGTGGGGATACCAAACAGGAAGGCATCGTACTCCTCAAGAGTAGCGGTGGAAGCGACAGGATCGTCGGACTTGGCGGGAGCGCCCATCTTGGCAAGAACCTCCTCGGGGAGAGTCTCGGGGACCTGGTAGAGGTCAGCCTGGCCTCCAGCCTCGATGATGGCCTTCTGCATGGCGACAGCGAGCTGTCGAATGTGGCCGTACATGGAGTAGTAGACAATTGCGATCTTGGGGCCGGCCATTTTGCTAAGTGTAGAGTGTCTTTTGTGGTGTGTGGTGGTGTTAGTTGTGTGTGTGGGGAACAATTGATGGTGGGGAGTAAGCAGTCTTATATAACCTCCTTGCAGGCGACTGTGTTTTAACTCGATGGTTGCGCAAGAGTGCAGAGTCAAGAATTACTATGCATGAGATACGCAGAGTCAGCCCTGAGTGACGAGGCAGGGAGGGGGAGGGAGTCAAAAGTCCAGGCTAATGGATGAAGAAAATTGGGTAAAGAGTTATGTCAGCTTACGTAATGTGGGTCAATTGATAGGTGTGTGCATTTCAAATATCGTAATTGGGCCTCTGTGACCCCTTTTCAGACACCCTCTCCACCGCCTCAGACTCGTCCTCGCCAATTTAAGCTTCATTACAAACTCTTTACTATGTATGTGACAATAGACACCAAAAAATCGTTGGGACGGTTTGTCACGGTTGACACACCCAAAACCGGCCTAATGAAGCACCCAAAAGTGACATTGGAACACTAATATATACGGATACGAGCGGCGATTGGTAATTGGGAATAGTGGTGACCCAGCTCCCCGCCTGAGCAAACATAACTCTGGATCTCGAATAGTTAACAGTGAGTCTGTGGCTATGCAGCGTGTTTCCCGATTTGGACTACCCTAGCTCCACGTGTCCAAGTGGGCTTGCTCTTGAATATTAGTCAGCTGCAACATTTGATAGATGCAGCCATTGAGACAGAAGACAGAGGGGGGGGCATCTTAAGAATTAAAAGCATCTTAAGAATAAAAAAAAAAGGATTCATTGAAAGCCAATAACCGGCATACAAGTACAAGTACCGGTACCACGTACTTGTAGGTATATAGCTATAATGCATCTCAAGATATATTTTTTTTCAAAAAAGAGGGGTTACACTGAGAAGAAGTCATAACCTCTAATTTCGACGGTTAGTAACCACCAAAAAGGAACAAACTTGCGAATTACATATTAATTTATCGATTCAATGGATACCCTGATATTTACTTTTACCGTCACTATTAGTTGATAGCGTGTCCAAATTATTGTCGTCATTAAACCATCAGATAGTCCAACTGCTTTGGAGTCGGTCGGGAGTTTTGGGAGATGATATATTGCCCTCTTCGGACCGTTTCTCGGTTGCAAGCGCGATAAATAATCGTCAGGAGGAGGGAGTAGAATAGGAGAATATAGATGGAAAATACTGCGAAATTGGACATACTCGGTAAGAAGACGTGGACAGAAAGGTGTACGGTACTTGTGGTCCCCTCCATGTTTCTTATACCAAGCTCTCCATAACAGATTATGGATATTTTTTTATTCTTAAGATGCATTAGCTATCTGGATTATGGGCAGTCCATGTTTGAGCTGGAGAGCCAAACTTTTAAACTGGTTTTGGAGGTAGATATAGGGTCAATTACCGGGTTCCAGGAGAGCGGAATAAATAAAATAGATAATATGAACACATAAATTCGATTTTTTTTCTGTTTATTATGAATTTAGCCATTTTTTCATAAATTTATTTAATCTCTTTTCAAGCCCTCTCTCCCAATAGGGTTGGTACAGTTCAGTATGTACAGTAATTATCGTATCTCTGCTGCCACCAAAAGAGCCTTGTACCACAGCGCCGTTGTCGTATTTTTACCACCGCAAGACTTGATGTCTAGATATCCCCGACCCACTAAAAAGACACATGAGCGACCAAGAGATTCGACAGGCTCTCTTGAGAGAAGCGACCCGACCAGCAAGTCCAAGTAATCGGGTTTCTCTCAACAGAGCCCCACCCAGCGGACACCGAAACCGACCCAACAACCATTTTTTGACGCGGGTAGTGGCGGGCGTGGACTCACACAATGTCCATTTGAAGCGGCAGGAGCGAGAGAGAGCGTCCCGCAAGTTTGAGATTCTCGACAGGTTCATCAAGGAGGAGTTGGAGCGAGATGAGAACAACCACGGTTACGACGATAGAGAGATTGAAAGGAATGTCAGGGAGAGAAGTTCTCGTGCCGGCAGTGTTTCCAGCACAAGTACCGGTACCACTGCTAGCAGGGTGACTCGGTTTGACAAACGACCTCCACCAGAAAAGTTGCAGGAGATACAACCCAGCACTTCTTCTTGTCACAATGTCAAGTTCTCCTCAGTGGTGGATAAAATCGTGAGACACCACAAGGAGCAGGCTGAGGCTCGCAACAAAATCTACTCTCTTACGTCGATATACAACGAGGCCCAGAAACAGTCTGGTTCGGGTTTACCCATTTCGGGTTTATCAGGATCTGAGCAAGTTGGAATGGGGTACGATGAAGAGGAGGATTACGACAAACAGTCTGTGGTCAAGAGGAAGAAGAAGAGGAGGAGATTTGACGTCAAAATGGAAGGCACCGACAGTGAAGAGGGCGATAGAGAAGACAGCGACGGGAATAAGAGGACGAGAAGAGATTCCAGAGGAAGTGAGCGGTCCAGGAGGTTTTCCAGAACCAGCAGAGATGATAGGTCTAGAGAATCAAGGGATTCTGCAAGGAGAGAGAGGCGGAGAAGTAGGGACCAATCTCGAGAGTCTGAAAGAAGGAGGGACAGGTCTAGAGATAGAGACCGGGGTAAGGACCGAAGACGATGACCCCACAGCTTCATATATTTATATTACGGATCAGGTTTAATGAGAGACGAGTGTAGAGTTGCAAATGGGTGCCGGAAAGGGAGTGTGCTTGCACATAATTCATCTACATGTAGTTCTGTACAAGGTACTATCGGTACTTTGAAGATCCCTCCAAAAAGATTACGGAACAGTACAGTACTCAACACCACTAAATCTACAAATACATTATTTTACTTCGCGGCATGCTATCGTCCTGGTTACAGTAATTCGCACTATCCCATCAACCGATTGCTGTAGGCCATGGGCTTGACATCAGGATGGGGCTGGGCGTCAAAGACATTGAACTGCATTTCCAGATCGGGTCCAATGTTGATGTAGGCGCCCTTGTTACCCTGCGAGTCACAGTAGTTGGGTGCCGAGAAGACCGTCACCAACTTGCCGTTATGCTCCACCTCGTATCCTCCCATTCGCACCTCGTGGGATCTCAGCACTCCCTTGAGACCGTTTTCCTTGCAGAAGGCCTCCGTCACGTCGGGGCCAAACCGGATACCCACTCCTCTCTGGGATGGCGACCGTCCATTTTCAGGCTGAGGGTCGGTCCACAGCATCTCCATCATAAGACCCGAGTTTCCAGGCTGTTTTCTCGAGAATCGCGAGTATGCTCGAATGTCATCGAGAGTGACTCCGTCCTTGGAGAAAAGACCTCCATGCACAACAAAATAGGCGTCTCCAATCAGATGGGCCAAGGGAAGAGCAGAAAAGGACTCGGAGAAGAGCTTGAAGGTCCGCTCGTTGTATTTATGCTTGATTTCGCCCTCAAAGCCGTACACGGCGTTCATATCGTCAGTCTCGTGGTTACCTCGGTTAAGGTAGATGGATGAGGGGTTGAGCAGCTTGAGGGAGTAGAGAAGAATGGCGATTTCAGCAGACCAAGAGCCTCGGTCAACAAAATCACCGTTGAACACGTATCTGTGGGTGGCAGAGGGCCAGCCGTTGAGCTTGAAGATCTCCAGGAGATCGAAAAACTGGCCGTGAGTGTCTCCACAGACGGTGGTGATGGTTCCCTCAGGAACAGGAGTCTCCACCATTGTGGGCTCCTCCTTGAACAGCTTGATGGCGCCCACAACAATGGCATAGACATATCTGAGATGCAGGAGCTTGCCGTTCTTGAACCGGTCGACGAGATCGTCAATGAACTTTTGCGTCACCGTGAAAACAGGCTTATCGTTGTCGTCGTAACCGTCATCAATTTTCACTCCGTCGTAGTTGTCGTCAATCTTGACAATATCTAGATCGATCTGCTCAGAAAGAGCCGGGCCCTCCTCCACAGCAATAGCCTGGGCAAAGGCGGCCTTTCGGACGAGTTTCTGGCACTCGTTGAGTCGCACCTTGGCAGCGTTATCAGAAGGAGCCAACTGAACCACCTTTTTGAAATCCACCAGAGCATCCTTGTGCTTGATGATGGCAGTATTGGACACAGCCCGTCGGAAGTAAGCCTTGATGTAGCTTGGGTCGAGCTCGATCGCCTTGGAAGAGTCTTCAATAGCGAGTCCGTAAGCCTCGTTTTTGATATGGGCCTGGGCTCGATTGGCAAAGTAGACTGCCGACTCGGGGTTCAGCTCGATGGCCTGAGTATAAAGATCCACGGCATCGTTATAGTGGCCTGAAATGAGGGCCTTGTTGCCTTGGTTTTTGAGATCTTCCGCAGACATGGTTGTAGGGGTGAGATATGGGTGTATGTATCGTAATTACTGTGTGTCTTGATTTTCCACTCAACTTTATTTTTGGAAAACACAACAGATCTGGACGATAAGGGGATGAAAGAGGATAAAGAGGGGAAAACTGTTAATATTTGGAAGTACTTGAAGACATGTATACTGTTAGATAGTCGATATTACCAGTAGGATGCTGCACAGGACGAAGACTACCGAAGACTACCTCTTATCAAATAAAAAACATACTTACAGTTGGAACTTTAGTTAGCAGCCAAGTGATAGGAGGGGTGGTTGTAGATGTGAAGTTATAATCAATTGAATGTATTGTACCAGAGAAAAAAAATGAATTTACCAGAGAAAAAAAAATGAATGTACCAGAGAAAAAAAAAAAAAAAAAAAAAAAAAAAAAAAAAAAAAAAAAAAAAAAAANAAAAAAAAAAAAAAAAAAAAAAAAAAAAAAAAAAAAAAAAAAAAAAAAAAAAAAAAAAAAAAAAAAAAAAAAAAAAAAAAAAAAAAAAAAAAAAAAAAAAAAAAAAAAAAAAAAAAAAAAAAAAAAAAAAAAAAAAAAAAAAAAAAAAAAAAAAAAAAAAAAAAAAAAAAAAAAAAAAAAAAAAAAAAAAAAAAAAAAAAAAAAAAAAAAAAAAAAAAAAAAAAAAAAAAAAAAAAAAAAAAAAAAAAAAAAAAAAAAAAAAAAAAAAAAAAAAAAAAAAAAAAAAAAAAAAAAAAAAAAAAAAAAAAAAAAAAAAAAAAAAAAAAAAAAAAAAAAAAAAAAAAAAAAAAAAAAAAAAAAAAAAAAAAAAAAAAAAAAAAAAAAAAAAAAAAAAAAAAAAAAAAAAAAAAAAAAAAAAAAAAAAAAAAAGTAGAGTGGTAAGTTTTGAGGTACTTGTACGGATTAGATATTTGAAAGATCTGAAATTGCCTTACCAATGCTTCCTATTGTTTTCGTCCACACTCGAATCCTCATGGTACCCGCTATAATGCACACTCGTTTTTCAATAAAGCATCTTAATAATATTATTTAAAAGATTTCTTATACTGTACTTGTACTTGTACATTAGTTGTAGGATCATGTCCAAGTCCGTACGGTACGAGTATGTACAAGTATCTACCGTATTTACAGTGTACTGTACTCGTGCTGTTACCTCACTTTTTGCTCGTACGAGTGCGAAAATGCAGAGAGCACATCTGATAGTGACAGGTTATGACAATGTTGAGGTATAACTTTTAGTAGCTCACTTGAACGGCTGCAATTTCCACATCGAGACTTGACGTACACGTGATTAAAACTACGACCGGTACACACCATACCATTCCAGTGTTGTATCATTGACTGGATTATGAGTTCCTTATTCGCATCACCAATCTGACATTAATGACCCAAGTTACTAAGATACTTCTTAGTTACAACTTATCCTTACTCAGATTTAATGAAGTTGTATCTGGGAAGTCCCCTGTTCGGAGGGGGTTTCCATGCACTTATTCAAATGTGGGGCTACCGTACAATACCACTATTTACTAAATCTGGGGTGCATCAGATTGAGTGGTGAGTGAGTTGTGTGAGTTACAGTTGAGTGTACCGGTACTCAAGTACTCCGTACTTGTATCACGGAGTCAAGATAGACTCAACTCGATCAAGAAAAACGGTATAACCATACCCAATTCTACCGCCTCGTCAGATTCACTCTTTCTTCCACAGCTTCAATCTCTGCGGCTGTTGGAATCCCTCTTTCTTCCGAAAATTTGACATGCATGTTGCTCCTATTTTTTCCGCTGCACATGTGCTTAGATCCACTATTGCAATTCCACGGGAAAAAGTTCGCTTACTCATCTAGCAAGTGAGAGATATAACAGAAAGCCACACATGAGCCCAGCACAGTGAATCAAAAAAAACAACACACCTCCCACCACACGTTTTGATTACTAACACTACCGGTACTATATCCGTATGTACACTGGTTCTTCCCTCTTGTCCGTATGCAAGCCAACCTAATAGACTGTAACCTGCATAACTTGTCAATTACCGGAGTACACCTTCTACAACTATTTTCAAAGTGTTTCCCAGGCTTTTCTTGCGACCGCTACCCCGCCTCAACTTTACAACTCTAGCTCTCCGAAGCGCCAAACTACACACCATGTCCTCCGAACTTCCCCCTCTCGAGCAGGCCAAGCGAATTGCCGCCCACCAGGCCGTGGAGCAACACTACCCCAAGGATGCCAAGGTTGTGGGCATTGGGTCCGGCTCTACTGTGGTCTACGTGGCTGAGAAGATTGCGTCCATGCCCAAGGAGCTCACCAAGGACACGGTTTTCATTTCCACCGGTTTCCAGAGCAAGCAGCTGATCCAGAACGCCGGTCTGCGACTCGGATGCATCGACCAGTACTCTGCTGGCGATCTCGACGTTGCGTTTGACGGTGCGGACGAGACTGACCCCCAACTCAACTGCATCAAGGGAGGCGGGGCTTGTCTCTTCCAGGAGAAGATTGTCGCTGAGTGCGCTCGAAAGTTTGTCATTGTGGCCGACTACAGAAAACAGTCCAAGGCTCTAGGCACCGTTTGGATCCAGGGAATTCCCATTGAGGTTGTTCCTGATGCCTACAACAAGGTCATTGCCGACCTCAAGAAGATGGGCGCCCAGTCTGCTGTTCTGCGACCCGGCTCTCCTGGTAAGGCTGGTCCTATCATCACCGATAACGGCAACTTCATTGTCGACGCCTACTTTGGCGAGATCCAGCCCGACACTGTCAAGGAGCTGCACATCAAGATCAAGCTGCTTTTGGGTGTCGTCGAGACCGGACTCTTTACCAACGCCGACGTGGCCTACTTTGGAAACGCTGACGGCACCGTCTCCACCATCTCCAAGTAGAGACGCTGAGAAAACAAATAACAATTAATAGATTCGTACATATGCAAGGCGGGACAGTTTTGAGGACTTATCTCCGCCGTCGGACCATCTTATCATGCATGGCCTTGATGAGCTCCCGAGTGGGAAGTCGATGATCTTCATCAGAAAATGCCACTGCTCGCCTTCGCTTACTAATTGAGCGAGGAAAGCTGACAGCCCGTTTGAGAGAGTATGGGGGCTTAACCACCTGGTACTCCAAGTCAGGAGTAGTGCTGGGGGTGTGATATGCGGCCATACAAGTGGCACATTCAGTCTTGGACTTGACCTCCTCGGGCTCTTCAAGAGGGCGGTCGTAGAAAACCTGCTCGTCTGACGCGTCGTGGAATGACTCGTTGTCGGAGTCAGAGCACGCAGCAGACTCGTCGATGGCGATATTGCCACAATCTACGGACACTGAGTTACCCTGTGTCACACTATCGACTGATTCATTGGTAGACTCATTGGTGGTGACACTGTCCGTGGTTTCGACTGATTCATCGGTTCCTTGGCGTGTATCCTCAAGTTCAACAGAGCTAGATGGCTCAGGAGATTGTGCCTCGACAGACTCATTCTCAGAGTCTGGAGCCATTGGAATGACGGCTGACTCCTCAGCAGTAGTCTCTGGACCAAGAGCAGTGACGTAAACGGCTGAATCCTCAATCGACGTGGTCATTCCAATGACAGCCGACTCCTCAGCAGTAGTATCTGGACCAAGAGCAGTGACGAAAACGGCTGAATCTTCAATCGACGTAGCAGTGGAATCTGGACCAACAGTAGTGATGTTAGCGGTTGACTCCTCAGCAGATGTGGCTGAATCCTCAGCAGATGCAGAGGTACTATCAAATTCGGGAGAGTTGGAGTGGTTCTTGGGTGTCTCAACTTCGGGTATCTCTCTAGAAGGAGGAGGGCTTGGTTCAACGGGTCCAGAAGGCTCCATGGCGGAACTCTCGGTTGAGTCACCAGGAGAATCACCAGTGTCATCTATCTCAATGACTTCAGTGGGGCCGGAAGTTTCGATGACGGTAGTCTTGACTTCGATGATCTCCTCGCTGTCGGAAGCCTCCAAGGGGTCTCCCCCTCGAACTACTGAATCGCTCCCACTTGAGTCTAGGTTAGCTTGGCTGTGGCCACATCAACAAGAATACTCACCATCAACACTACCATCAACACTACCATCATCACTACCATCATCACTACCACTGATCATTGTAGGTTTAGTGTCGTTGGTATCATCACAGGCTGTCTTTCTTTCCTCCTTCACAAGGGTATCCGTTTTAGTATCTCTCTCTTCCTTGGCCGTGGTTCCCCTGGTATCAAGGAGATGATTTCGTGCCACTCTTGCCATTGTATCGAATGTGGAGTGGGTAGTTGTATGACTCTAGATGGGGGGAATCACCTCTTTATATATTGCCTCCCCCCATCACATGAGCCTGTTCATGAGTCTATTCTGGTAAAGAGGGAAAGTGAACATGCAGATGAGGAGACCCATCAGAGGTACACCTGATGGGGCATAACAAAGGAGGAAGCAAATATTGTTCCAATATTGTCCAGTTCTTTCAGCTACATACTAGCCGGGTTTCCATACATCAAAAATGTGTCTATTTTTCAGAATCCGAGGTTCTCTATGTATATATGGATTAGTCCAATTAGTCTTGCTGAAGCTCAATAACCTCGTCGAGAGAGGGGAATTCTATCTCATCAGCGTCCTCTCCATGCTTGGCCCAAGCACGTGTGAATTTACTTCCTCGGGAAAGAGTCTCCGTGTTACCAACCACACAAAGATGTCTCCTAGGCCGAGTCATGGCAACATTGAGACGTCTGTGTTCACCTAGGAAGCCAATTTCGTGCTTCTCATTGGATCTGACTAGAGATAAGATGATAGCCTCCTTTTCTCGGCCCTGAAATGAATCAACAGTAGCAACTTCAACGCCAGGATTCGTAGGATGGATCAGAGATCGTATAAGAGAGGCTTGAGCAGAGTAGGGGGTGATAACTCCAATCTCGGAATCCAAAACACCGAGATCCAGCAGCTTTTCAACATGTCGACGAACCAAATACGCCTCGGATTCGTTTAATCGAGAAGGATTAAGTTTCCCAGAGTCGTCTTCCTGCTCGTAAAAGTCGTCGCCTTGGGTATCGATCCAAATAACGGGTGTGGTCGTCTCGTAATCCTCTGTGACATGTGGCAAATCAGCTAGAGTATGTTCTGCAACAGAAGAGTGAGCCACAAGTTGTCCTCCATATAGCTCTTGAGAAGGAAACTGCATAATGGCATCATGCATTCGGTATTGCACCTTCAATAATCGTTTGATGTTGTCGTAGTTGCCTACAAGATGATCAAATAGAGTCAGTTCAAGCTGCTTCTTGATCTTGGACTCCTCACACTTGACCGTGGGAGGAAGCTGCTGGTTGTCTCCAGCGATGATGAGTTTCTGTGCTGAAGGGTATCGAGAAATGGGGATCCAACATTGAGGTTCCAGAGACTGGGAAATCTCGTCAATGATTATAGTATCGAATTGAACGTCTTTAAGACAGGAATCTCCTGTTCCGTGTAATGTAGCACACACAACTTTGGCCTGAAGAAGCAGATCAGCAACCACCTTTTTTTGCCTCTCCTTGAACTCCTTCCGCAGCATACCAATCTCTTTGTACATTGCGTACTTTTCTCTGCCCGATTTAGTTTTTGAGATCTTTCGAAGCTGCTGGTCAATGTTAATTTGCACATCTTTGACTATCTGACCGCTATCGCAAGTCTTGGAAACAATATCCAGAGAATGCTGCAAGTTGGCTTCTAGGAGACGCGCCGGGTGTCCGATTCGAAGTAGCTGGTTGCCATTAAAATGGGGATGAAGACGTTCCAGTAGAGTATCCACCGAGATATTGGAGGGTCCACAAACCAGAACCCGTTGGCCCTTGGTCTGAACCAGCTGCCTGATAATCTCAACCAACGTGTGCGTCTTTCCTGTTCCTGGAGGACCGTGAATAACTGTCACTTGAGCTGATCCAACACTATGCTGCACTGCTTCAACCTGAGACGGATTGAGAGCGGCATTGAAAAGTTTGAGGCAGGGGTCATCTTTGTGGTCCGAAATCCTCTCCTTATCAACACAGACGCGCATCAGATCAGACATGTCCTGCTCCTTCATTTTCATCATGTCCTTGAGCGCAAACTCCATTCTTCGATAAGTGGCATTGTTGGCCAGTTTGATCACGTGAAGTCGAACTCCATCCAGACTATCTGTCGCATCGAAACTCTCGTCTAAAGCCACCTCAATCTTGGACCTTGTAGACTTCAAAACCACAGCTTCCACACTTTTGTTATCCGTGGTTGCTTTGCCCGTGACGATTTTGATGAGATCGCCCGTTCGAATATCGTTTCCGCCAGTCATTTCAGGTGAAATTGACACATCCGGCTCCAGTGTAGCCACCAGCTTTCCTCCAAAACCAGTTCTTAGAGATGCTAAAGTGAGATTTACAATAGCCAGTCCTCTTGAGGCCAGTTGTTTTGGCGTCAGCGAGTCCGTCAGCGAGCTCATACTGGCCACATCTGCTGCCTTTTCTGCCTCCAGACATGTAGAGAGAAATTTGAATCTGTCCATGATAGACGTTTAGGTGTTAATTACTGGATCGTAGTGGGTTGGTGATGGAGGTTTGGGATGCATAAACCTTGACTAAAAGCTAATTTAAAAAATA
This sequence comes from Yarrowia porcina, assembly GCA_900519025.1. Taxonomy (NCBI): domain Eukaryota; kingdom Fungi; phylum Ascomycota; class Dipodascomycetes; order Dipodascales; genus Yarrowia; species Yarrowia porcina. Next base: position 601,773 of record ULGT01000001.1, read on the forward strand.
TCAAAGCCAAAAAAAAAGTGCAGAGCCAAAAAAAAGTGCAGATAGCAGTCTTTACAAGTACCACCAAGAAAACATCACCATGAGTAAACGACCGACGGTGAAAGAAGATGGAGGCCGGGACAACAACCTCGTGGATATTCTGGCCACGGTGCTGGACAATTACGTGGAAACCGGAGACTCCTCGTCTCTCGAAGAGTTTGTCCGAAAGGGCTTCCACAACCAGGTGTTGCAGTATTGGGCCAATGTGGTGAGTATGAGCGTGAATAACACTACTAGTATTATCGGTTGCTAACAAAGATTGGTGTACGTGAAGAGCGACCGAAATTCGCGTCTGCTTCAGCTACTATTGCAGACTTGATCGAGGCTATGGACAATCCTGTTTTCGCCGTCAAGGGTCTCGAGTTTGTCAAAGTCATCATGGACAATCATATCAGTTATGTGGTGAAGGCTTCGTCGTCTCACGATAAATCTGTTGCCATGGGAATGATCAAGATGCTCACTGCTATTGTGGGCTTTCAGAGAGGCTACTTTTCGACCGATCTGCTGAGCGAGTTCCCTTCCAATGAACCTCACAAGTACCCTGCTTTGGAGCCACCAAAGGGGAAAGATGCCAAGAACCGATCTATTCGAGAAGCCATGATCCGATTTCTGTGCACGTGGATCTCCAACGCCTCCGCGCTGACTAAAACTGATATCTTGGTGAACCGAAGACGTTTGAGAGTGCAGTGGTTTCGACACATGAATACAGACTCGTGCAAGTTTCTGTCGTACGAGCTGGACATGCTGAAGGAGCATGTTTTGAACGATGAGGGGGTTTCCAAGACGTCTAAACGAATGCTTTTTAACGAATGGTCGATGGGTCTTATTTCTCAACGACTTTATCGAGCAGACGGATCTGCTCAGGTGGCCGAGGAATTCCTTCTTCAGCTTGGTAGTGACACCGAAAAGGGAATCTTGTACCCCTGTGATGCCTGGTGGGTGGATGCGCTTCGAGAGGAAAAGCATGGTTTGAAGGAAAATGTGTCAAAGGCTGGTCTGCATATTTCTGAAGAAGATATGCGAAAATTCAAGGTCAACGTGCTGGACTATCGAAACAGTGCACTGCTGATGGTACTCAAGGCGAACATCAAGCCTTGGGACAACATGCACTGCCAGCGAATCGCTCTACGGTTTTTGGAAAACGCTCCTGAAATTGTGGAGCAGGTTATGAAGAACGAACATTGGCTTTCTTTTGATCCTAAAATGACTACCAACTGGGTGGGTCTGGTGGCCTTCTTTTCCAAGTTTTTGCAGCTGCCTATCCCTGCTATTGTGGAGCGAAGAGCCAAGGACAGAGACTGTCCTCCTATTCAGACGATCATGGAGAGTGTGTTGCCTTCTTCTCTGGCCACTAACAATCTCACCAAGGGCCTGGCGTCTGAGACCCCGTTAATCAGACAGTTCACAGCCCAGATTCTCAATTTGGTGCTCAAAAAATACCAGGAGGTGCAACAGTTTCTGAACGAGCAGCCTGGCTGGGAAACTGGAGCTTCTCAATTCCGAGAAGAGTTTCTCACCCGATTTGTCAATGTTCAGTCGTTATTTGCTGCTCTCAACACCGAGAAGGAAGCGGGGCTGCTCAGGTACAACCTTGTCCTGCTGTGTTCCCAGTTTGGAGACTTGTTCCCTGAGGTACTACCCAAGGCTACTTTACCTGCCAGCCTTCTGGAAAATATCACAGAGTCGGGACTCTCTATTGCCGAGTTTCAGCATACAATGAACTTGGAAGGAAAGCTGTCAATGACAGGTCTGTGGTGGAAAAAGACTGCTTCTGGACATTCTTTGTTTTCGACGCTTTTGAAGCTCTGTACTACCGACGTGAAGACAGTTCGACAGTCTGTTGCTGCCTCTCTAACCGAAACCACCATTCCTACCATGTTGTTCCAGAACCAGCTGTCTATTTCCACACTTGATGTTCTCGTTAACTCTATGGATCTAGTCCGAGACGATAAGACAAATGTAGATGCAGTTCTCAACCTCATTGACAACTGTGTCGGTCGGTTCATGACTCAGCCTTTCAAGTACCTGGATCTCATCTCCGAAGTGTGCAAGAAACAAGAGCTGGACCCCAACACCACCATCATCTCTCCTTTCATCACTGTTCTCGCTGAACAGGTGAAGTTTGTGCCCAAAGACAAACTAGACCTCGCAAAGACGTGGCTCCAAAAGATTTTCAGAGACGCATGCATTGCTGGCGAGTCGTGGAAGATCATGGAGGGTCTCTGTGAGCAGTTTGAGCTTGATGCTTCTCTTTTGAGCCCTTCAAAGCCTCTTACTGACAAGTCCAACAACATTTTCTGGAACAACGAGTCTTCCAAAGAGCTGGAGAAGCGGAATCTGTCGTACTTTGACCTGGCTCTCGCTGTGGACGACAAACAGGTTCTTGCCGAGTCTTCTGCTCTGCCTGAAACTCCTCTGGATGTCGCTGCGTTGACTTATCGGTCCAAGAGTTTCAAAAAGGGAGATATGGCTAGTTACGGTATCAAGCTGAAAATGGCTGCTATGGTCACTCCGTCCCTGAGAAGTTATCTTGCTTCCCCCGAGTTCTTCACCGACAACTTTGACGACTCTTTGATCCCCTTTTACTCGCATTTGATCAAGAGTGTGTATGAGGAAGTGCCCGAAATCAAGTTGGATTTTCAGGCCGCCTTCTCTGGATATATTGCCCAGCTGCTCAAGTCTGATTCAGCCTCTAAGAATGTGTTTTTGCAGAACCTCGCGTGGACTTTTACGGCTGGACAGGCACTCGAGTACGTCAAGTTACTAATGAAGAAGAAAAGAGACATTTCCGGTGGTCTGGAGGTGCTCGCTGGTGTGTCTGGAGACTTGCTGTCTACCGATGAACTTGTGGATCTTGAAAAGTACGTTCGAAAGCAGTGTCCTCAGAACTCAAAGACTCTGGAGAAGATTCTACTACAAAACTCCTCTGCTCTGAAGAAACTGGACCAGGACAAGATCGATAGCATCCTCAAGTCGTCTTACAAAGAGCCTGAACTGCTGCCTGTTGTTACTGCCCTTGTTAAGATGCCTCAAGCTAAGGAGACCTTGGCCAAATACGTTTTCAAGAGCTTGAAGAAGTTTGAGCCTGAACACCTCGCCCATCTCATTCTTCTGGTTGGAGTGCCTGAAGATGAAGCTGAGAAGGAGTACGTTTCCAAGACGGTCACAAAGTACCTTACCACGTCTAAGAATCTTGAGAATGTTGATGTTTTTGCGCGGGTTCTTGTTCTCTGTTGTTCTACAGTCTCCTCTGAGGAAGCTATTTCCATCGTTACAGCTCTTACCTCGGCTCCCAAGACTCACGGGTACACCCAGAACGTTGGTAAGCTAGTTGTCAAGCTGGGACCTGGAGAACAGCTCTCAAAGTATCTATCCAAGGGTATTATCAACCTTACTAAGCATCTGATGGAGACTACCGAGTCCGTCATTTACCCCAGTGCTCTGGAGGTGGCTAAATGTCTTGATGAAATTGCTGTTTCCGATGAAATCGATTTCTGGACCCAGGTCTCTGCGAAATCTATCAACGCTCTCCTTGAGGCTCTTGTTTCTCGATGGTTCCATGACCCCGTTTGCATTCAGCTGGTTCATTCTCTCGTCAGCTGTGCTACAAAGCAGATTGAGTATTCCAAGCTGCTTCAGATGGTTCTCAACAGTGAGGGCAATGTTCTTTTGGACAGATCTTCTAGTTCTTTTACTTCCCAGGTGCTCACGGCTACTATCGTGCAAAAGTTGTACCTCTTTGACCGCAAGAACTCAAACACTTCTGTTGTGAACGGAGTCCTGCGTCTCTATGAGGCTCTCAACTCTCTTCCTGACCAGATCCTTCTATCTGTTCTTCAGAGCATGGAGTCTTCAGGAACCTACAACTGGACCCAGTTTGTCTTTTCCTGGGCCACCATTGGTGATGTTCGAGATACTCGAGTGTTCAACATTATCGGTAACGATATCGAGGTTACTCTTGCTGCCCCTACCATCCTCGCATCTATCAACAACTTCAACCCCAACGAAAAGAGCTTCCAGTACAATGTCGACCAGTGGAACAAGCTGAGTGCACGTGAACAGCACGATTTCTCTGTGGAAAAGACTGACGCGGTTTACGACTCGTCTTTCCTTATGGGTGTGATTGCTCAGAGAATCAGAAAGGACGGACAGTTGGATATTCGAGCTCTGGTTGAAAACCACTACCTTGGTTTCGTTATTGCTTCCATGAGCGCTTACTCTGCTTCCACTCTCACCTACTGCAAGTCTCTGCTTGAAGCTATTTCCTACTGTTGTGATCTTCCTGAAAACAAGGCTCCGTTCAAGGGTCTAGTGAAGATCATGGTGCGAAAGTGTCTGTATCTGATGGCCGAAGAGTCGTTTGAGCGACTTCCCTGCATTGTGGCCATTCAGCTGGCATACATCATGCGTGGAGTGGCTGCTGCCGGAAGTGTCATGTACGACAATATTGTCGGTATCATTCTTGCTGGTCCCAAGATTTTCCCAGGAATAATTCCCATTGCCACGAGACTCTTCACCGACACCAACAAGGACTTTTTCCGCAAGCTTTCGTGGGGTCTGGTCACGTTTATCAACGGAGTCAAAACCACTGAAGATGTGCGTCTTTTGCTCAAGAGTAACTTCCTGGAGCAGCTCATGAGTGCCTGTGCTTCTCCCACAGTTTCTCGACATATCAAGGAGAGTGTCATGAAACTCGTCTGGGCTATTCAGAAGACTGGAGAAGGCTCCATGATGCTGGTGTTGCGTCACGGTGGACTTGCATGGAACGAGGTGCTGGACGGAGAAATGGCAAAGTGGAGTCAGGCCACTGCTGCGCGATACGGCGTCACGTTCAAGGACCGACACAAGCTGCTGGCTTGGACCAACCAGGACTTTCCCCAGTACCTTTTGCGGCAGAAGGAAGTTGTGTAGGAGCTTTGGAGGAGCTTTGGAGGAGCTTATAAAGGAGCTTATAAAAGGAGCTTTAGACAGAATTAAAACATGCATTATACTGATATCTTTGTAGAGAAGAGAGAGAGAGAGAGTAGTTGATACGATGGAATGGTTGGAACTGGGTATAAAGTGTGTATGATAATGTCGGATCTGAGCTGTCCAAGTTACCGGTTACAAGTACAAGTACAAGATCTCGGTTTATTGGCAAATGAAAGCTGAAATCAATTAGAATAAACCGTTCATAACATCTTTGAAGACTAATACTACATAATTAACAGCTTCTTCACGTCTTCTTGTGGTAAGGTAAGCGTAGGAGTAGTAGAGGATACCAATGAACAAACGCCGAAATGAGAAAGAAAAAAAAAACTAATACTTTTGTAATGCCTATAATATTGTGCTTGGCAACATTTTCTTTGCTCTTAGTATGTATTGCTTACGATTTTTCTTCAGTTCTGTTAATACCCAGGTGAGGTGGTAATTTAGCCTTGGGGCAAATCGCTTAGACGAGGGAGTAAAGTTGATAATAGATGTTATCAAAGTCACCCTATGTTCTTCGTGACTATTGGTCTATTCGTTAAGCCTTCTCTTACTAGTATACCTCGGTCCTATCGTATCTTTAGCATGCATAATTTATAGACATTTGTAATACCAGACCCACTCGCTTCGCTCATGGGTGGAGGAGTAGTTGAAGTACTGGTAGTCACTGTAGTACGAGTGCTGGTTCTCCGTACTGTACTCACTGAACAGACTAGGCCCATATAGTCCACTTCTACATGGTAAGATGAGATGTAAATGACAAGATGACCATGTTCAGAACACCGTTCATTCTTCATTGTTTATGTTTCTCTTCATACACAGTTAGCAGATCTCTAGATGCCTTAGTAACAGATCATACACTTCAAGATCATGGTAAGGTAATATAGACAAGACTATCATGACCTGGATAAGTCCAAGAACAAAAGCTGAATTTAGATAGAAGTATCCTGCGACTTCAAGTCTGTTTATATTGTTATATAGAGATCTCCTTATATGAATTTTGAACTAATCAGAGGACCTTGGTGTGTTTCTCTAGACAGGTCCAGACTACATAATGTAATAGAAGTGTATAAGAACACCCTTACACCTACGAAGGGATCAGTCGACCATAGAGCAAAATAACTAGAATATAGTGGAAAACTTGTTGAAAAATACATTCAATTCAAAGGTCACAGTACTGGTACTTGTACTCTTACAATGTGAAGTTATAATCAATTGAATGTAATAGAAAAAAAAAAAAAAAAAGTGGAAAAAGGGACCAGAGACCATTTTTATTAAACATTCAATTACTTTAGGGTATCACTTGTATATAGTACTGGTACCGCGAAGAGTGGTAGGATTCTGATACAAGTATATTAGACAGAAAAGCTGAAATGAAGAGGTAAAGCTGAATCATGATGTCTTTGAAGCCCTGAGAAAGAAATCAGTATACATTTTGTCTCTACACTACTGTTAATACTCCTGTTCCATGCCAATTTATTCGAGACAATGAAGATGAGAAAGTAGTGCAAGTACAAGTACATACAGTAGTAGCTTCTTATTCTCTTAGTACTGATAATAGACTCTAGTATTTTATCCGATTGATGATCTGGACCGGTTAGCAGCCACCGCAGTTGGGGTCACCGCACTTGCCGCAGTCCTTCTTCTTCTCCTGGGTAGGAGCACAGGCCTTGGCAGAGGTCTTGGTCATGGTGGCAGTAACAGTGTGGTACTTGGTGGTGATGATGGTGGTGGACTTGGGGCAGTCAGGCTTGGGGCACTTTTTGTTGTGGATCTTGTCCTTGATGTGGTGGATGTCCTGGGGAGACTCGGCCTGGTCGTTGTTCATGGGGGCGGCCACGGCGAGAGCGGCCATGGAGAGGAGGGCGAGGTTCTTGAGCTGCATTGTTGTAGTGGGGATTGATGGAGTGATGGATACTTGTTTGATGTAGATTAAGGAGGGTGCTGAAGATGTTTATATAGATTTGGACATGAATTGGACATTCCTTGCGTTGGTAGGGTGTGTTGTGTTGAGGGTAGGTCTTGCAAAGGAGGTTGATATAGGTAGCATAAAGTAGCCGTTTGGGTCTGAAAAAAGGTGATACGAATTTGGGGAGAGGCAATAGAAGCATTAAAGAGTAGCAAATACAAGTACCTGGGTCAGTCTGGGCTTTCTGTAGTGGTATATCTCTCACTGTTGTGGTGGTTCCCCCAGCCCCTTGCCTATTTTTTTTTTTAATATATGGATAAGAGGGAGGGCGTCAAGGCAGACACGAAACTACCACGTGGAGGAAGAACAAAATCTGAAATATACAAAGAGAAAGGGCTACTGAAGCTTACCAATAATTGTACTACCGGTACTTGTACGTCATGAACACTTCCATTAGTCCCTAGTGTGTACTGATCTTGTAATCTCTCAACAAGAGATGTATAGTCCCATATCTGACAAAGAAAAAAACAAAGCAGAACCCTCAGGACATTCATTCTGTCATACTTTTTTAATTTACAATACTTTTTTGATGCTACTGTATTCTACTGTACTACGGTACTTTATTTCCCGTTCTATGAGCCACTGAGGTTTGAGGGGCTACTCAGGACCTCGGATAACTTGAAATTGAATGAGAAAGGCTCAGGACCCTCGGGTAGCCGTAATGATGCGACCCGACACTTTCAATCGAATCTGGTACGGTTTTTAGTTGCTGTTAAATCTTCTGTACAGTGTGGTGTACTTGTACCTACACTGTAACAGAATGTGTATTAGGAAGACAAGAGAGTCCACAGTTGATAACTAAGATCATCTCGAGACCATTCCCATAACGTCTCCTCCTATTCCAGTTGAGAGCCTTGGCGTAATGCTGTGTCTGAGATACAGCAGTAATCGATACCAGCCACCAAGAAAAGTTATACAAAGCACAAGTATAGCCTGTCAGACATCTAAGAGCTATCGAAACCCTCTTATTTCAGGTTTTTCTTGTCAGTTTAACAAATTTACTACTGTACGCGTGCATGTTATCTCTCCATAGTTGCTGACAAAACAGATATATAGACTGAAATATGACTCAACAAAAACAAAAAGTGCTACAGCACGTAACGCTAGCCACTAAGAGTGCCTTGAAATTTTTATATCTCTTCATTTCAGCATATTTGTCTCAATCAATCGGTCCATTTTATGTCGTTTATAAAATAGAGAGCACAATCATTGATATGTACATACCAGGGACATAGAAAGTCATCAGTTAGCCTCTAAAAGCCCTTCGGTTATCACTAGCTATTTTTTATATCTCTCTACAACTTTTGTTCTTCAATTTGAGAGGTTCTGCGGAACCATGGTTTTGCTTCCCCTCATCCATGACTCCGGAATAGACATTAATATATTAGAAGGACGTACCAACTTTAACAAAATGTGGCTAGCCGTAAATTAAAGTCAGGTAAGAGTGCCTGAGTATCTTCTTTTTCCTCATTTCAGGTTTTATCAAACAATTTACCCGCTCCTACCATTCCTAAATTTACTTCTTACATGTTGGTGCTGACAAAATACAGAGATACAGAGCATGTATGTATCCAATAACAGACAGATGTCGTTCAGTACTTTTTATAGGCTGTCTTCAACATCATTTGTCACATTTATCTCTCCCTTTGATCTTAGTGTTCCCAGTTCTCAGGTTACAACAAACAAGTGTTTTCCTTTCTCAGTTTGATGCCCACTGACAAGAAGCAGATGTTGCATAAAAACATACTTGATGCATCATAAAGCAGTCACTTTATACGGCTAGCAAGAGAGACATTTCCAGCACTCTTATTACACTTCTATTCATTTTTACTTCTTCCAATATTGACGCTATCCTTGCACCAACATTTTCCTGCTCATCAGATCGGACAGAAAAAAGGAAGGACACAGAAGTAATGCATACTATAACAAGAAGAAGTAGTAAGTTTAATGGCCATATCTCAATTAATGTTCTGGGTGTTTCATTTCTCTTCATTTCATCTTTTTCCGGTATCTAATCGAGCTATTCCCATTCGAGCATATGTCGCTCTCTCCTGCTAGTTGACAAACCAGGAAGTAATAAAGGAGTTATACATAACAAGAGAAAAAAGAAGTATCTCAATACTCCTTAGTAGCTACAAATCACACCCCTGGCACATTATTTCAACATTCATTCTTCTATTAATAGTTCTTTTCCAATACTGGCTTTAGAGAAAAAAAAGTAAGAAAACATAGCAGGGATATCCATGAGCAGTTAATTATGTACTTGTAGGTAAACAGTTTGTGACTAGACATGTCTTATACCTCTTTTCATCTTTTACCTTGCTATTAGTCAGGTTATTCCAACCCATGATGCTCGATGCTTATAGACCGGATAGTTTTACGCCCCAGGTACTGGTGGTAGTAGAAACAGAATTCTGTCATAGATACAGTATTAATAAATATTCATGGAGCTTTCTTTTACCTATTTCTATCTTTATTATTCAAGTTGTCCCTGTATCTACACTTTCTCATCGATAGCTGTAGGATGTAATAGGACCATAAGAGGTACCCAATCATCTATGAGAAGCCCACATAACGTCAAAAGCATCTACATGGGATGGTGTTACAATGAGATACTGTAGTGTTGGCCACGCTGTACCACCCAGAGTGGAAATTGAACCCGAAATATCTCGAAATAATCTGTAGGAAGTACCGCTGTATTTTGGTCTAGTTGATGGGTAACCTGATTATGCTTCCCTACATATCCTTTCTATTCAAGTATATTGATCCAGTGTCTCAATATATTCCAAATAGTTCATAGATTAGGTGGTACAGCTTGTCCTCTATTCCTTTCGACATTTCATTAGTATTAATTAGTGCAATAAATAAGTGATGTACAAGTAGTTTGGCCCTTTTCAGCTAACGACCCATTCTCCCATCCACACGGGATGTTGACTCAGTTCGTCGAAAAGTTCTCGATCCAGAGCATTGTCAGCCGACAGTTCAGGAATGTCTGCTTGTGTAAACAGATTGTTATCGTACATGGAGCTGGTGTACTGCGCAAACTCGTCTTGATGTTGATGAGGAGGAACAGCGGGAACAGATAGAGGGGTGTGGTTCTGCGGAGTTCGACACTCGAGTCTCATTGCGTCTCGAAGAGAAATCAACTGCTCAAGTCTCAGTGAAGCTGGTTTGTTTCCAGCATTGTGCATGGCCGTCATGATTCGAATGGCGGTTTCAATGTGAGTATCGATGGAATCATGGGATCCAAAGGCCGCTCCAAAGAGAACCAGAGTCGCGGCAGACACAAAGACGTACTCTCGGTCCATGTAGCCCTGCACTGCCAAGAATCCAGTATCCAGGAGTGAGCTGATGGCCGAGATGGAACACACCGAAGCCTGGAAAGAAGCATTTAGAAGACGTCGAATGGAAGGAGAGAATTTGGACAGAGACAATTCAATGAGTTTTCCTTCAGAAGACAGAGAAGTGATTCTTCTTTGCACAAAATGGATCAGAAGAGGACGCACTGATAGATTGATGCATTGGAAGTATTCTGAATGGATATTAACCACCGGTCTACTCACAATCAAAGGAGATTGAGAGTAGTCGACCTTGAGTCGGTCAGGAATATTGTTTCTCCATTCAAACAGTTTTTCAATCACAGCGTTCAAAGCAGGCAGAATGTTCTTATTATCGTTGTGATGATGGTAAAGAGAATCAAGCACAAGACAACCCAGACGAGCCACTTCGATGAACGAGTTCATGTAGACGGCATCGTAGAACTCGGGCAGCGACTCCGGAAGCCCTGTAGCCACCGATTCCAGGTTCAGAGAAGGAGGAATCCCCTGCTTGGAACAAGAGTACAATTCCAAAATGTAGGTAGTCCACCAAAGACGTCTTCTGTGCTCCAGTTCTTCACGAGAAAGCGAGTCTTTGCTAGCATCGACATGCAATCCACACAAGACAGCAGTTCTCATGGCCATACCAATGTAAACCGCCGAAGAAGTGGAAAAATCCAGCACTTGCAAATAGAATGAGTAACACAGCAACAACTCAATCAACTTTGTGCAAGAGTCTCCCATGAGTTCTTTTCCGTAAAGTAACGACAGACAGTTGGCTCCATTCCGAAAGTTTTCGCCTCCAGGAGGATCGTCAGCCATGTTTTGTCTCTCTTCTCGTGGAGCTCCGTACATTTCGCCGATGGCAGAAATCAACAGAATCTGGCAGTACCAAGAAGCTTCCTGACGAGATAGAGTGGTCACCTGGTGGTTCTGGAGGGTATCCAAAAACGCATAGATTTCATAGATTTTGTTTCTGGTCCATAGTTCGTTACAAAAGTAGTAGCAATGGCCCAGATGGGTTTGGAACTGAACCAGAAAACGAAGAGCATCATCTCTAGTGGGCATGGTGATACTGATATCGTCTCTGTAATCCGAGTGGTTGCACTCTGTGCACTTTAACATGATAGATAGAGGGCCCTTTTTGGTCAAACGAATACCTCTATAGGTAAATAGACCCATATCCAAACTCTCATTAGCCCCTGTTTTGGTATCTCTGAGCATACAGGCCACTTCCTGGCCAAATCTGGATGTCGAAGAAGATCCGGAAAACAACTGCTGACCGTTTCTGGTGCTTGTAAGTTCACTTTTCTGGTCTCGAATAGGATTGATCAAAGAGTCAGTATCAGAACACAGTGAAGACACAGTCACTTTATTGATGGGAGAACCTGTTCCAGCGATTCCAGACCCCGCAGCAGGCGAGTCCACGGAAGAACTGGTGGCTGGGCTATCTATTCTGGCCCGCTTCACCCCAAACCCTCCTCGTCCGTCATAGTCCTGAGACACACCACCTTGTATAGGTACTGCTTCTGACCTCTCTCGAGCAGCTTTTTCGTCCTTCAACTGCTGAATCTCGTCTTGCAGCTTCTTCCAATACTTCAAAGACACGACAATCTTCTTTTCAGCTTCAGGATAGACACATGGAGCATTGAGCTTTTCGCAGGTGACACAAGGATCGCCTCCCGAGCACCGGGCGTGCCGCTTTCGACACCGCTCGCACGCCGAGGAGGCGCGTTTGTCCTTGTCTGCGGCTTTCGACGCTTTTCCAGTCATAAAATCACACGTCCACGGGTTTTTTAGCAGACTAGAAAAAAACCCCAAAAATCTCACAACCCGATACTGCTAGATTTTAGGCTTAACTTTAGAAACAAAGAGGAGGAATAGTGGAGGTGAAGAGAATCTTTGGAGGAGTTTGGAAGGTTGAAAAGGGTATAAATCGATAGTAAGAGGCTGGTTGATCATATTTTTTAAAAAAAAAGTATACCCTATCATGCATTTTTCTCCATTTTTTCCCCACATGTTTTCAATTTCAAATCCCCCAACCGTTTAATTACCCGAGTCTGGCTGCAGCTCCACATGCCGCACTGCGGGCCCATACAGCCACTCACATTTTTCAGCCCGGCACTTGGAACCCTAGCCCTGGCCCTTGGGAGCCCTAGCCCTGGGCCAACCCTTGGGAACCTTTTTGGCCTGCCCTAACCCTGGGCCAACCCCGACACTTGGGAACCCTGAGCGTAGTTATGTGCGTTGAACCCTAACCCTGAATGCAGCCCTAACCTCCGGACACCCTACTCGCTCTTTCCCCTACCCTAACCTCCGGGACACCCTGCTCGCTCCCCTTCCCTAACCTTGGAACTCTCACTCGCTCGCCTACCCTAACCCTCGGGACGCTCGCCCTTTCCCGACCCTAACCCCAACCTCCCAACGGGAGCCGAGCTCTGATTGGCCCACCTCTACGTTTCAGAAAAATCCACCTTCAATTCTCTCACTACGTGATACACACAACACACAACTACAATCACCATGTCTGTTGCTGCTGCCGTAAGTACTGACGAAAGGGGATATGGAGATGGACGAGAGGGACCATTGCACGTTGAATTGTGTGCGGAAAACATGAGCCCTCGGGAATATATGACATGGTCAAAGTGGTGGGTTAAATCTCGGAGCAAGAGACAAGACGACGACAATACTCTTGATAAAGCGACTGGTGGGAAGAGCACAAAGATACAAGTGAACCGACACAGAACGAATTAGAGTGGTTGGAAGGAGGTTGACTCGATTGAGGGTGGTCAATTGGTTGATGACGTGTTGAGTGGGAGATATGGGGCACTCAATGGATATGAGAAGGAATAGTACAATCGACACATTCGGAATAGGTACTCGACACAAACACAATCGACACATTCGGCGCAATCTACACAACCACAATCGACACAACCACAATCGACACAATCTACATACAATTGGAGGAATGCTGAGAAGAATGAAGACAATCGACAGAGATGCCACAGACTCTCACTTGCTCCGATACAGGACTGACCACCAGAATGGACAGCTGTCATAAACTACAATCACAACCCATACTAACTCAGCGATCCTCTGCCGTCAAGGTTGACTGGGGAAAGATTGTTTCTTCCCTCGGCCTCACCGGTGCCACCGTGTCCTCCCTCCAGGCTTTCCGAAAGCGACACGAGGAGGCCAAGAAGAACGCCTACGAGCTGCAGAACCAGCCCACCACCGTGGACTTTGCTCACTACCGAAAGGTGCTCAAGAACCAGAAGGTTGTTGACGAGATTGAGCAGCACTTCAAGTCCTTCGAGCCCGTGACTTACGATGTCTCCAAGCAGCTCAAGACCATTGACGCTTTCGAGGCCAAGGCTCTTGAGGATGCCAAGCTGACCGAGGGCAAGGTCAACCAGGAGATTGGTGACCTGCAGAAGACCCTCGAGAACATTGAGTCTGCTCGACCTTTCGACCAGCTCTCTGTCGACGACGTCTTCAAGGCTCGACCCGATCTCGAGAAGAAGATCGAGGAGATGGTCAAGAAGGGACGATGGTCCGTTCCCGGCTACAACGAGAAGTTTGGCTCTGTCGTTCTTATGTAAGAGGTTTGACGAATATCATGAATACACGAGAAGATTTAGCGAACGGTGAGCGTAGCGAATCGTTCAATCAGTAGATGCCAGCGAACGATGAGCGTAGCGAATTGTTCCGTCTCGGCAGATGCCATCATCGTATAGTATGTGTGGTAGACGGATAGTAACAGTATGATGTATGTATTCAAGTGTACAGAGTACCAAAACTTGTACCGGTAGTTATGTGCTCTGTACATACCAACACAACTATGCTAGAGAAAGAGAGATACTTGTACCGGTACATGGTACTTGTACTCACTTGTTCAGATGTACTTGTACTTGCACAACTTATCTTACCAGTCGTGGCTAGCTCTACCAGTAGGGTTACACTACTGTATCGTACTTCAAAGGATTTCGCAAGTATGCCGTAATAATAGTGCTTGGACGCCAGGTGTTTTTCTGGTTCAGGTGACATTTTAGGAGACAATGGACACTCCAGCAAGGTTGTACAAGTACGAGTACCGGTACAAGTACAAGTGATTTGAAGAACCTATTACCGAAGTACAGGTACCGCTAATTACAAGTATGTACTTGTCCTTTTTTCCAGTACTCCGTACAGTAAGGTAACTCCTGGAACTACTGTAGCCACGGTGCACAGTACCGGTAGGTCAATTACTGCCTCACGACTTTTAGGACTGCCTGGTCGTCACTTCTCAGACATACGTAATTTATGTACAAGTAGTAAAGGCCACTCGAAGGGCATTTGAAGGGGCCAATTAACTGCTTTGTGTCAATGAAATGAAACCGGTGATGGTTCTCGATCTCTATTCTGGTTCAAGTGGCTTGAAGTTCCATAACTACAAGTAGGCACAACCAGAGGGTGACGATCAATTGACCTACTGGTCGGTACTTGCACAACTTATCTTACAGTACTTGTACAAGTACTCGTAAAATGACCATTACTTGTACTTATACGAGTACAAGTACTTGTACAAGGGGGTACAAGTACAAGTACTGTACTTGGATCCTGAGAAGAAGAAAAATGGGCTCGTGTTTGTCGCTGATATGTTGGACCTGTTCAATGGGGTGCATATGCTTCAACAGAGATTGAATGTGTTTTGTTCAATGACACACAGACAGTCCCAAGAAGATGCAATAAAAGAAACAAAATATTTCAATGCTCATTTTCTGGTCATTGACACGCTTTTGTTTCCTTTTGACTCCCACTTTTTCCAAACCAGGCCATGTGAATATGTCGTGTGACTGTGAAGACGTAATTACTGTCACCGTGGCCACGACTTAACACCCCCAAGTCAAAATAGAATCTCGATTATCTCGAAATATGCTGTAGAAAAGACCGTTGAATTTTGATCTAGCTGCTAGATCACCACAATCAGGTTCAGATCAACTTTTCCCTGTAAATTTTTTACATAGATCGTGCCAATATATTACAGATTAATCAGAGCTAGGTGTAAGTCGTGGCCATGAGAACAGTACTAATCATTCAAATGCCAGTAAAAGTACAGATGTACCTTAAAAAAACATACCTGTATCGAGGATACTTGTACAAGTACCGGTACCGGTACTGACTTGCAACATGTCTTACACTCTTGAGGATAAATACCGTTATATACACGATAAACAACTGCATTCCTTAGACATCACTCGTAACCTATCACACCTCCCAAAACAGTCTCATTAGCCGCACCAACCAACTGAATCAGATAAGTACAGTAGAAGCTGTATCAGTCCATGATACGGTTGCTCATATTACGCTACACTACCGACCGGTAATTATGTAATTACAGGTACCGGTACCTGTTTTTTTTAAGATGCTGGTAATGCACATTCTGCCATCAGTCATCTCCACTCAGGCGAACCCTAACCCATAAAAACGCACCTATGAGGCTGAGCCGTGAGTGCTATAGAGCTATATATCTTGTGAAATAGTTCATTTTTTCGGTAGAAACCAGCTGTTCAACAAATGTATAGGCGGTACAGAAATCCATATATTGAAATTCAACCTCCAAAAACCTAATATATCCTTGCACACCTTACTCTCCTCTCCTCCACCCCTATTTCCCAGTCCATGACACTCAGATTATGAGTGGAAACTAATAAATTGAGACTAAAGAAACCCCACCTAGTGTACTTGTACTCCGCCATCTTGAGCACGATAGTCCGTGGCCGCACTCGCTCTCCGCCATCCGCCGTATCACGTGACCGCGTGTTCTGTTTTTTTGCAAAATGGACCTCTTAGACTTTGAGTCGTCTCCGTCACAACTCTTGATGAGCTCCGGCATTGACCTCAACGCCATGAATATGAACATTGGGTATCAGCCCGGCAACCAAGGTCAGGGATATGGGCAAGGGCAGATGATGAATCCGGGCCAGTTGCAGGGTCAGCAACAGGGTCAGGGCCAGCCGCCGCCGCAACAACAGCAACAACAACAACAGCAGCAGCAACAGGGTCAGCAGGGTCAGCAGGGTATGGGACAGCAGGGTATGGGAGTGTCGCCTCAGATGAACTTCCATATGGGCCAGCAGCAGGGTCACGGTCAGCAGGGCCAGGGTCAACAAGGACAACAGGGTCAACAACGACAAATGGGAATTCCACGACCCCAGGGTCAGCAGGGACTACCGCCTATTCTCAACCCCCAGCAAATGGCGAGAATGCACCATTTGGCCGTTCAGCGGTTCTCCATCATGTCTGAGATCAACAAGGATCTGGTCAAGTGTGCTATTGGATCGTCGTCGTTCCATCCTCCCATTACCCAGAATCAGCAGCCGAATCATGACGCAGAAGCCTTCCGGTCGGTACTGCTTCGATTGCAGTGTAATCTGTTGTACATGGCCTCCATGGTTGAGCGGTTGCAAAAGACTCCTGCTCTGAATCTGGACATGGTTCTCTCTGCTCCGGCCATTCTCACTCCTCCGGATTGTGCGCCTTTTCTGGGAGTACTCTACTCGCGGCTGAAACAGCTGTTCCCCGAACAAAAACCCATGGCTCAGGGTCAACAGGGCCAGCAGCAGGGCCAGCAAGGTATGGGTCCTGGACAACAGGTGCGACAGCAGCCTCAGCAGCCACAACTGGGCCAGGGCCAGGGCCAGGGGCCCCAGCAGGGAATGCCCCAGCACTCGCCTCCCATGATGAACCAGATGCTTGGCCAGAACCAGGGCCAGCAGAACCCTGGCGGCCAGCAAGGCCAAGGGCCGGATATGGGCATGAACCCCATGATGATGTCCAACAACCAACAGCAGCAACAGCGGTTCCGAGTGCCGTCCATTGGCGGAATGAACATGATGGGCGGTCCTCCCCAGCAGCCCCAGCAGCAGCAGCAGCAGCCCATGAATGATATTAGTATGTTTTTCAACACTAATATGTGAGCAGCGTACGAGTAGCTGCAAATTGTGACAAGGACGATGAACTTGCAACCACCCATGAGGAGGTTGATTTGCTACTTTTTGCGCTTTTTGCGCTTCTTGCGCTTTTTGCACTCACCCCTCGACCACTGAAGCTTTACGAGGTATGCCGTGTGACGATTGATACATGCGTTGATACCACCCGCTCCCAGAGCATTGTATTTCTAACTAATTTATCTTGATGAGAGTGGCGAGAGTAGGTGGTGCGAAGAGTAGACGGTGAGGTGCGAAGAGTAGACGGTGAGGTGCGAAGAGTAGACGGTGAGGTGCGAAGAGTAGACGGTGAGGTGCGATGAGTAGACAGTGAAGTGCTCACTACCTGGTAGTACATACCAGGTACCACAGGCACGTAGCGCTGTCTTGTATTACTAAAACACTGCACGTTATAATGATGTCAAATAAATTAAATAGCAAAAGTGAATATCGTACATTGAGGGTGACCAAAGGAGATGGTGTCATTCTGAAAACCAAAAATAAGGAGGAAGACCCTTGATCACCTTCTGCATCTTTCTCAAGGTCACTTCACTGACTGGACCCAGTCTCTCCTGCCAGTACTTCATGTCGGTCCTTCCAATCTCAAAGCCCTTCCAAAACAGCTTCTCCTCTCCTCCCATGATCACTTCACGTTTCAAGACAGGTAGAGACAGTACCGAAAGGTCATGGTGTCGATATAAAGCTGCTCCTCTGAGCAGTTCAAATGCCACGGGCGAGATCATGTTGAGCTCAGCCTCTTTGCAATAGTACCCATCCTGACACTTTGCTACTCCGTTGGAATGATAGCCAATAATAACAGTACCCTTTTCAGTCACGGTATAAACATCTTCATCAACACGGATCCATTCGAAATCAAGCGGCAACGAAGCCACAAGCAGTCTCTTATCATTGACAATAATGGGGTGAAGATCGGAAGTCACACACCACAAAGCCCAATCGGGGTCTCCTTCATGCAAGTCTTCGGGGTCATGTTTATTGGCATAGTCCACGCACGCTTGTAGAAACAGTCCCTTGTGGATATATTGCGGGTTGTATGCGGTCAGCAACTCTCTCAGAAAAGTGAACATGCTTGCGTTCCGTAGCATAGAGACGAGGTTCTGAAATTCAAACGGCAGATATCCGATTTTGCCAGTCTCGTTGTAGTCTTGTGTATAAGTAACTTTGCCGTTTACGATATACTCGTTGAGTCCAAAGTTCTTGGCGGCCACCTCCTTGAAAACCTGGTTGTAATCGGTCCGTATATCTGCTCCTCGAGGGTCCTTGTCTTTTGCTGGCCGAGGACCAAACCGGTCGATTTCAGTGTTGTAGTCTCCGAGATGATAGAGTATATTGGAGTTGAGGGTGTTTGCCAGATGCATATGGAATGAGACGCACTCGAGAACAGGTTGAGACAGAGCCCTAGCACTAGGAAACATGGCTAGCAGTTCGTTCACCTTGCCTTCTCTCGTCTGGGGAGAAGCCATATTGAAATCTCCGTTTTTTCTCACATGAATACAAGTAGAGATCATGGAACGAGTAGTTGAGTCCAAAGTCTTCCACCATAGTTGCCATTCAGTAGGGGGGTTTCCAAAGTACTCAAACATGGCTTCGATTCGATCCAGAAACCCAGGTTGTTTTCGGCGGGCTTCTCGCGACACATTTTTATCCTTGAAGAGACCCTTATTGTTTCCAACAGGAAGCCATCCATGGGTAGCAAAAAAGGCTGCCGCCAAACTCATGAAAACGTGGTTTGGAAAAGGGGGGTCTTCGTTTTCAAAAACAACATCGAAATTGTACGATTCCCGGCGGTCATTTCTTAGCTTGAAATACGTCCCTCTTAGCTCTCTCCAGAAATTGTGTTTGATGATCTCGACCGTCTCCATAGCCTCAGCATCTTTCATTTTAGGACGGGGTTTTTGGATGTCTTTCAAGGCCAGCTTGAGGGCAGTATCCTGGTCATGTTTGGCACAAAAGGCCTTCAACTTCTTCTCATCGAGCAGATGCTTGAACAGATTGAAAT
Organism: Yarrowia porcina; assembly: GCA_900519025.1. Taxonomy (NCBI): domain Eukaryota; kingdom Fungi; phylum Ascomycota; class Dipodascomycetes; order Dipodascales; genus Yarrowia; species Yarrowia porcina. Next base: position 621,057 of record ULGT01000001.1, read on the forward strand.
AGTCGCAGGTGATATCGTAGGCGTCCTTGAAGGTGGTCTGGTAACTTCCACGACGAGCACAATACTTGTCAATGCGTGTCTGGGGCATTGGAGCTCCAGGATATCCACAATAGAGGGAATAAACAAGATCGAAAATGTGACGCGTCAGACCCAGCTGCATAATCTCACGCAGACTAGTTTCAACCACGACTCTCACGTTCCAAGCCCATTTTGCATAAGTTATCTGATCGTTAGTGGGGTCCATCAAACAACGATAAGACGCCAAAACCAGCAGTTCTATGCATTCAATTCTCAGTGGAGGCGGTCTGTCGCCCGGACAACTGGACGCGCCCGCTTTGCCTGCCTCAAATCGGTCGTGGATCTCCTCCAGATCAGGTCTCTGTATCGGTGGTCGCATCTACCAAGAGCATGTAGAGTTTGAAAAGATAAAGAGTGATGTGCTTATACATTAGTGCAGACGCGTTGATGCGAGTGTAGGGTGGAATAATATGAGATGGCGGAATACATCTCACGGAGAAAAGTCTCAATTGTTTTCCAGTCTCAATTGTTTTCCAGTCTCAAGTGTTTTCCTAGTCATCTGATACTTGTAGCTTTTCGACGATATTTTTATTCCCGACAGATGTCCTTCCAGTACAAGTACAGGTAACTCCACCTTACTCTCCTCTCTACACCATAAAGACAGGGCCGTCAGGAACGAGAACAATATACTGTACCAGTAGTTGACTCACTACGAACATCAGATCTAAGATGTCAAAAGAAAAAGTGAATTGTTGACGCGCTGATTAAACACACTACAAGTATACACCATATGAATGAAGATACTTCCTAGTTACAACTTATTCTTATGGAGTGTGAATGCCGCTGTCTTATCCGCTTAATCAGAAGCATGTAAAACTGGGTACCTACTGTAAATGTAAGACGACGGGATAACTGAAGAGTGAGTTAGTTGTTGTTCCACTGATTGTGATCTCTCATGTGGGAGTCGTGTTATTTTCTCTACAAGTGGGGACTTTAGTCCATCGCAAGCTGCCAGAGTAATACTCCGATTTCCTGGTGCTTTTTCTGATTTTTTCTACTGTAGCACTTGGCCACTTCCGAAAATTACTTTTTGTCCAGTGTCTGATGTACAAGTATATGAATTGCGAAGGAACGGTCCATATAGACCTCTATAAGAAAAATTACACCTCTACAAGTACAATACTGGTACTGTACTTGTACTAACCTCGGTGATAACTACCAGTACCAGTTTATTAGGATAAGTTGTAACGAAGATACCTTGTTTATTGCGAGAAAAGCAGCGAAGCAGCCAGCTCAACATCTCCATCAGTCTGCTTCAGAGCGACAATCACCTTTTCCCTGGAGTGACCCAGACCCATGAGGTTGACTATATCCTCATCCTTGAAAGAGGCTTCTTCCCCTACACCCCCTGAAGGTCCCTCCTCAGTGGCCTTGTCCTCCCCCAGCTTTCCAAACTCGTCAGGAAGGTCCTTCTCACCCAGGAAAGCAGCCTTCTCCTCTCCAATCTCGAGCTGGTTGGTTCGCAGGTTCACATTAGCCTTGAATCGTTTCAGCATATCCAGACCAAGAATGAACTTGAGTTGGTTACCTTCAATGACCGAAACAGAAGAGGGAAAGAACGAAGAGCCAATCTGAAGAGGAACGGAGTGGACTCGGCCGAGAATCTTGCCAGATCCAACTCCTCGAGCGATTCCGGCAAATTTGACATCCAGCATATGCGTCAGACCCACTTTTTCGCAAAACTCCTCAGACAAAATCGTCATTTGAGCTCCGGTATCTACAAAGGCCTTGACATCGTGTCCATTAATACGACAGTTGATGTACAGCATATCTGTTCGGATGAACATTTCCGGATGATGCTCCATGGCGTTTTGATATGATTCTTCGACGTTTTCCTGTCTGATAATCTCCATGATCCGTTTCTGGTTGTCTTCATTGTCAGGATCAGCATACAATCGCTGAAGTTCCTTCTTTCGCTCAATCTCCTTGGCCCGCAGCTCGTTCTGCAGCTTGGCAAAGGCGCCTGAGAACTTTTGAGCGTCGTGGAGGTGCTCTGCCAGCTCGGGGTTGCTCATTTTCAGCTGATTCACCGAATCCTGACGCTCCAAAATCTGTTTTCGGATCTGTTCAGCTCGAGGATCGACTCTGGGAGCAGCAGGCATGCCAGGAATCTGAATGGACGAGAAATCCAGCGTAGGAATGGTACTCTGAGTAGGGGCTGGGTTAGGAGCCACTCTCTTGGTAGTAAGCAGAAGCATGGCGTTATCCACCACTCCAAGAGATCCAATCGACGCCTTGGGGTCCGAATCAACAATGGGGTTTCCGTTGAGAGTCAGAATGATATCCTTGGACGCCACAGAGGCCTCCATCTCCACAAAGGCCAACAGGTCCTCATAGGCCATATCAGGGGCAACTTCGAGTCCAAAAACGTTTTCGTTGGGTGTAGTGACAAAAATCTGCATTTTGAGCGGGTGAACTGGTCGGTGGCAAGTAGAAACGAAAGTGGTGATGGTGGGGTATAAATGAATGCGTGGAGAACGATAGAGGTGTGGCAGATCAACACGATAATGAGTGGCGGCTGCAGGGTGGTGCATGAACTCTGATGTGGGGGATAACTAATTTTACATCTCCGCTTACAAATATTTTGTCTAAGCACGTAAAGAACGTTCCAGAAGAGAACATCAGGTGGTCGCATCGCGTGAGATAACACCCACTCCATGATTACTAATACAATGGCACAGTCTACCACCAGCCACGAATGCAAACCACGTAATACGTCACTGTACAAGTACAAGTACAGTAGCACTCGCTGCGCATGTTCCACAGTGGGTAAGGTAAATATATATATATAAATGTGGGCGTTTTTCTTTGGCGCCCAATGAGGTCCTAATGTTATGAACAGTTCCAGGAGAGAATCCGTTTCTGTATGCTCTCTTTCCCGAACACAAGATATGTTCTTTCTTGTGTGTGCTCAGCTGGCTTCCCTCCAGATTGTATTTCGTTTGCTCAGCCCTTAATGCCGTCTCAACAACTCCCTCTCATCGGAGATATCAAATCCGTCCTCCTCGTCGTCCAAATCGTCCAGCCGCGTCATGCCCAGCGACTGCTCCTCGTCGTAGTCGTTGACGAGCCGCACCTCGTGCTGTCGCAACGACTCGGACCGTCGGTGTAGCGAGTTTCGTGCAAACTGCGCCGACCGTCGGGTCTGCAGCGACGCCACTCCATTGTCCATGGGGATTCCGTCCAGAGCCCGGCCAGGCATGAGGTTGGATCCGTCGGGGTCTGTCTTGGAGATGTTCAGCAGGTAGACTCCCGTGAAGATGATGAGGAAACCGCAGATGAGCGAGATGACGTCCACGGCCGAACTGGTGTTGAAGCCCTGGAACAGGATAAAAGACGCCGCCAGAGTACAGGTAGTAAAGGTCACATAGTACAGCGGGTTGACAATGTTGGTGTCAAACTGGTCGAGGGCCTTGTTGAAGTAGTTCATCTGGGTGATGATGCACACGGCCACAACAATCAAAAAGACATAGGTGGAAGGGTGGGTGAACTGGTTGTTGCCGCCCAGCGACAGCTTGAGCGCAATGCCAAATGCCTTTATACTCATGACAGAGATAGAGCCCACCGACGAGCAAATGGAAATGTAGATCATGGGGTTGACTCGTCCCAGCCGCGGGGCCACCTTGTAGATCATGAAGCCCGCAAACGCAGCCACCGCGCAAATGTACATGAGGAAGCCTGGCTGCACCGCGTAGTTGAGAATCTCATCCACCGTTTGCACGTCCTTGTCGGCCGGCGCATGAAGCACAATGATGACCGAGCCGATCAAACAGATGGCACAGCCCAGAGAGCCCAGAATGCCGAGTTTTTCCTTGAGAAAGAAGGACGCCAGAACAGCGCCAATGATGACGGAAAGAGCTCCCAGAGGCGTGACGAGAATCGCCGGCGCAAACGTGTACGCCGCAAAGTTTGCAATTTCGCCCACGGCCATGGTGATCATGCCGGCCCACCAGATGGGGTTTTTCAGATAGGCAAACGAATCGCCCGCGTCGGTCGAGTGTCGCGAAGAGGCGTCCATGAGACCTTTTTTGGTGATGATGAACGACGTGCCGATGGCCAGCGACGACGAGATGGCCAGAGCCAATCCAATGTACTTATCGTCTACCATGGGGTGCTCGGGGGTGTCTGTGTCTGGAGATGGAGTTGAGACCACAAGTGCATCCCACGTCACTGGAGCTGAACTTTATTGCAAGAGAGATGTTGTGAGGTGCAAAAGCCGTGAAGTTTGAAGGTGTATGTGCACAGTTGTGAGGAGTATGGTAGAGAGTAGAGTATGGAGGGTGGGGGTTCTTATATATAGACACTTTTTTTTTGGCGACTCTAATACTCTCACCACTAAACCACATTCACTAGCTCATCGCAGCCACATACTATAGATATAACACGTGCCGATACACGTCATATATCCCACCCCACTAATTTACAGGCACAAAAAACAGTCGCGTATGCACTGCCTCTTCAAAAAGTGTTTCACATGGAACCAGGTAGTGAGCTTGGCTTGATGGGGCTGTTTGTATACAGGTCCGACAAGTACACGCTGATCTCTCTGGGTTATGAGTTGGGAAAGAAAAGACGGCTAATTCGACTCTGCTAAAACATGGACCATTATCGTATCGTACCTCACAAAAGATCAGATTCAATCTGGTGTTTTTCAAAATAGAGTTGACAAGTTGGTGTGGAGAAGTGTGTTCAGCAGGGAGTAAAAGTTTTTGAAAAGAGCTGAAAACTCGTCAGAATGCTCCAGCAGCCGTCAGAACACTACTGTATCAATATCTACTCGACTAACACATTATGACACGTCTTTTTCATTCTCTACAGCCTACTTTTCCCTCGAAACTTTAACGGTTGGAAGCAAAATACGTGGCGTGAAAAATACAATGGAGCCACATGCTAGCAGATGGCCAAGGAAGGTGTAGCTGGAGCAGCTGGAAAACGTATAGGGATAGGCGAGCCGTCCTTGAGGGTGAATCTGAGGCTGTCTCAGGCTCTCCACGTGACTTGGACCGACTCTGTGCACCTCTTTACAAGTACAGTACCGGTACTACAGTACAGTATGATTATTCATCATTCAACAGCACAATGGAAAAAGCCGTATCTTCAATATGGGAATGCAGCACTTGACGCGAGTGATGATGTCAAAAACCCGTGATAAAGAACAGATTCAAACAGCAGTTTCTTGATAAGGTCACGTGAATACGTTCTTACTGTATTAGTACAGTTCTTTTCTATTCTTATGATCCTCTGGAGTTGCTTTTCTTAGTTCAACGTTCTTTTTTGGTTCGCCTATAATTATGGGTATCCGTAGATATCATGAAGTGCGCATTACTTGTACGGTACCGGTACTGTAATAAAAAAACAGTACGGCTCACTTCCACCGCAGTCAATCTACGGGTGAATCTATCAGTTTTCATGGTTGACTACAGTCTCCCCAATTAGTCTTATCTCAGTCTCCACAGTTACCCTACCTTTCTCTACAGTAGCACCGTCCTCTTCTGTCAGCAGGCTTTGTCTGTCCGCATACAGGGACTCGTCCATGCAGTGTCCAGACATGAGGCTGGAGAATAAAAACAGGGCTAGCGGTGGGCGTGCTATAGGAGTTGGTAATGGGGTAATAGTTGATGTTATGACGACTGCAAAAGAAGAATGTTTTTTTTTTTTTTTTTTTTTT
>ULGT01000001.1:633393-731434 GCA_900519025.1 Yarrowia porcina
TTTTTTTTTTTTTTTTTTTTTTTTTTTCTTAAAATACAAGTTCCACTGTTTCAGAGAACAAGACGCACGTCGTATGCATGGAGGTTTTATCTTCACGTGTTTGAAAGTTAAACAGGGAGGAAGGGGAGAGAGAGAATGGGTTGGGGAGGGAAAAGGGAGGGATAGGGAAAAGAGGAATGAGGGAGCTCTTTCGACGTCACGTGACACAATATCTAAGCAATTTCTCTGAAATAGAACTTCTCAGAGAGGCTTTACTCGCTGTTTTAGTGGCTACCGGTACTATACAGGTACTGGCTCCTTACTTGGCATTTAGATGAATGTTTAGTTGAACTACCGGTACTTGATATCCTGGTCGTATCTACAATCATACAAGTACACATCCAACATATCAACATCAACACTGTATACGACGTATCACCTTTGTGTCTCGAACTCAGGTTTCAATTGGCCACTTGCCTATGTATTGTTTACTCTACTGGTCAATTTGACATCTCGAGACTCTTGCAAACCACCAATATGGAACAATAGTGTAAATATATCTATCGTGTCTGTAACCTGCTACATTGCTCAATCGCCAAAAAAATATGTCAGTCTTGTCAAACACCTCTACAACCTCCAACAGCTCGCCTTCCACAGCTCCAACATCCGAGTTCTTCGACGAGTCTCAACCATCACGCACAGACACAGTCACTCTGAGAGTCAAGTGTGGAGGCAGTAATGATGGAAAAGTACAGGCTCAGATAGAGGCTCTGAATGGTCGTCTGGACCAGCTAATCAGCGGTTTGAGCTCTCTCAAAGGCGATAATATGGTCGCTGTCTCTGCCTTATCGTCCAACATGATGTACCTAGAGAAACAGACGGAGCTCATGGTATCATACAGAGAACAGCAGGAGGAAGAAAAAAAGAATTTTGAGCAACGATTGGCCAAAATGGTGGAGTCAGCAGTCGAGACCCAGTTTCGAAAACAACAGGACAAACTGGACCAGGTGTTTCATGAGAAACTCAACTCATTCGGAGCGGCTTTACTCAAGGAACAGCAGCAAGTGTTGGGAGAACATATTGAAGGAAAGACCTTGTATTCTTCTGTCAAAAATGATGACGAAGATACCCTAGCCGGTAAACCAACTCCAGCTCTCATGCTCTCACAAATCATGCATTCTGTTCAAACTGTGGCTTCTGAGACCCAGATTCTAAGAGGAGAGTTGGTCATGGAGATGAAAATGTACCAGCAGCAGCTTCTGGAACTGATTCAAAACAATCTAGTGTATTTCCTTCAACAGCTGGACGGCCTAGAGACTCCCGAACCTCCCCAAGATCATGACCAAACCTTCAGATCTCATTTCAGTGAACCTTCCATTGTCTCTGGAGGCACATTCCGTCACTATCCTTCCCAGTCTTTCCATTCTATCGGCTCTCAACATAGATTCGATGATCCTGTTTCTTCTCCTTCAAGTTCAGAAGCTATGCGGGCTCGAGACTCCAATATCTCGAGTGTTTTCTTCTCACACCCCAGAACTCCACCCTTGGTACCTCACAAGGAAGACAAGACAGTCTCGGATATCTCAATGAACGACATCAGCAGGTCCAACATGAGTGAAGACCAAGGAAATGTCTCCATGCACGATGTTCTCACTGCCAATCCTCTGGCCCTCACTCCATACCTAACTGATGATGGACCGTCTGAAATCTCGGAGATGGAGATATTTGTGAGAAATATAACCACCCAGAAATCAGAAGGAGGAGGGTCAGTGCGCACCGTCAAAGAAGACCGCAAGCTTCTCACCAAAGTTTCCCGGCTCTTCAAGCCCAACAAAAAGAGTCCAACAGAGCGTTAGAGGCAGAAAGTCATTTCATCAAACAAACAGGAATATAAATAATCTAATGAGTTACAAAAACCATTAATGTGAATGTATTAGATAAATTAAACTGTGTATATGGGCGGGGAGCAGTCACTCACGTAGACTGGAGGCGGATGTTTGGGTGGTTCAATGTCGTCTTCCTGTAGACTTTGAGAGAAAATGGCGACATCGTTTTCAACCTCTTGCCGATGTTTTTCCTCAATACGGCGGTTTCTAGCCGAGTAGAAAAGTAGTAGTACAGTTGTAGCCAGGCAGAAAAAGACTATGCCCAGAACTATACCCACTATTGCGCCCGTACTGAGCGAGCTGGACGGTAAGGAGATCGAATTGGTGCGATTACTCTCTTTGATGCTGACCTGATTCATTTTTAGCAGGCAGGGATCATCTTGAACTTGTTAAATACCCCCAAGGCGCTCATCTTGGAGTATTTCCGACTTGAGACATGTCTGCCTTGTAGATTTGCAACTTTGCGATCCGCCTGCAGGCAGGATTTGGGAGGTGTAGTCTCAAAAGTTAGAGATGGGGGTGATAGAGAGCGTAAAAGTAGAGTATAACGTTTTACAAAGCGATAGCACCAAAACGGGGACATTTTCAGCAAAAGTGGATATATATAGTTTCAACGCATTTTTGAGTACTGCCCCCAAATGAGGACGTGGCGTAATGGTAGCGCATTGGATTTCGGTTCTTTAGAACGACGTCCTCCAAAGGCTGCGGGTTCGAGTCCTGTCGTCCTCTTTTTTACAAACTGCGGTTACATCCTTCCTGTTGAGCTTGTTTTCAAAGCCGAGAGTGATTTTTTACCTACCGGTGAGATATATTTCAATTCTATTCCTATATACGCGCTCCGCTTTGCGAAATGCTTCTTTTGATGCCCCGTTTACGAAAACGACATGGCCCAAGGAAGACCAACAGCCAGACCGGGGTTGTGGATGATGGTCTGGTGAGTAGCGCCAATCTGCTTAGTCTCGTACCTGGGATTCCAGTCTCGTCCGGCCTGTCGCACAGTGCATCCGACAGTGAGAGATTCCGGCGAGTTGATGATGATCTTCTCAATGGGGATGTCGATGGCCTTGTGGACAAAGTCAAAGGCTTTGGGGTCGGGATTGAGAGAAGAGGCTTTAAGCACCTGGCCGTCAAACTGGTACTTCATGTGGATGTAGTCACCGTTCTTGTAGCCAAATCCCTTTCCATCATCGAGGTAGAGCTCTCCCTCAGCGTCCCACATGGAGTTTGCGTTTACCACCAGAGTAACGGGGTCCATGAGCATAAGCTCAGAAGACCGTCGGATTCGGTCTCTTCGGGCGTAGATGTGACCGCCACGCTGCAGAATGGGGATGGTGTCAATGTTGGCCTTGTACTCGAGCTCAAATCCCTTGTCGTTTTTCTTGTGGACGAGCTGAGAAGAGTGAAAGTCATAGTACACCTCGTCGTCGGGAATGAACATGTTGACAGAGGTGGCGCCCTCATGAACAACGGGATGAACAAGCAGACCTGTATCGCCAACAAAGAAAGAGTCGTCTCGAGCGTAGGCGTCGGGGTTGTTGGGAGCCACGTAGAAGAGAGGCTTGAGAATGGGAGCTCCAGACACGGAAGCCTGGCGGAAGGCAGTGTAGATGGAAGGTAGCAGCTGGTACCGAAGACGAATGGCGTTTCGCATGTAGTCAACGTGCTCCTCCTCGGCCAGCCAGGGCTCTCGTCGCTTGGTGTCAATATGGGCATGGGCTCGGAAGAAGGGGTAGAAGGCCCCAGCCTGGTACCATCTAGTGAGCAGTTCAGGAGCAGGGTTGCCAAAGAAACCGCCCACGTCAGCTCCAGCAAAAGGCATACCAGCTACATTTTGCGTGAGAACCATGGGAGTGGCAATCTGGAGGTACTCCCAGGAAGCTTCGTTGTCTCCAGTCCACATGGCGGCAGTCCGCTGAGTACCAGAAAAGAAAGACCGGGTGAGAATGAAGGGTCGAACAGCAGGGTTTCGGGCAGTGAGAGCACCGTAAGTGGCGTTGATCATGGACATTCCAAAGGCGTTGTGAATGTCTCGGTTCTCGTAGCCACCGTAATGGACTGTATCTCGCAGAATGGAGGTCTCGGGACCGTTGAAAACGGAGGGCTCGTTCATATCGTTCCAAAAGAACATGTTATCGGCCTCTGCAGCAATTCCCTGGGGCTCCTTGGCGTGCATGGACTTCCAGAACTCGGCAGCAGCAGGGTTGGTGGTATCGATCCACACGGACTTGCCGGGCCAGCAGTCTCCCTCGTAGGCTGCTCCAGAGTTGGACTGGACGTACAGACCCTTTTGCTTGAGAGCATCGTAGACCTTGTAGCCCTCCTCGAGCTTGATATGGGGATCAATGATGACGGTCAGCTTTCGACACGTCTTGTCGAGCTGTCCAAGCATGTATCCAGGGTCAGGGAACACGTCTCGGTTCCAAGTGAAGTACTTTTTGGCCTGAGTGTACTCAACGTCAAGCCAGATGGTATCGTAGGGAATGTCGTACTTGTCAAAGTTGGCATGGACCTCCAGAACGTCGTCTTGGGTGTTGTAGTTCCATCGGCACTGGTGGTAAGCGGTGGCAGAAATGGGAGGCAGAGTAGTGAAGCCCGTGATGCTTCCGTACTGGGTCACAATCTCCTCGGGGGTCTTTCCAACAAAGACAATGAAATCCAGGGTTCCTGACTCGGACATCCAGTGAGTATCAGTGTGAGAGGCCTCTTTCTGAATATCGATATAAGTGTCAGCAGCATTGACCCAAAAGACTCCAGCAGAAGAGCCCTGTTTTCGGGCCTGGAGGAAAGGAATAGCTCCGTACATGGGCATGGGAGAGTCGGTCTCGTACTCGAGAATATCAACGTTGTACAGTCGGTAGGGCTCAGTATGGTCTCCCTGGTTCTTTCCTCGAGTCGACCGTAGAGAAAGACGGTCAGCATGCTCAGGAATACCATACACGTGGTTGTAGCCGGGGAACTCGAAATCCAGAGCCACAGACTCGGGGCCCTTGGGCTTGGAATCAGGGTGACCTCCAAACTCCTCCTTGAACATTCCATCGGCAATTTCAAACTGGCTGAGATGCTTCTCGTTGTCAGATTCAGATCGCAGATGCTCCATGTTCAAGAGATGTCGCTTGTTGACGGAAACCTCCAATTTGTCGTTTCTATAAACGTCCAATTGAAGAGTCTTCTTGTCCAATACAGCCTTGACATTGTCTCCGTAGACAGCCTCAATGTGGTTTTCGTGATCAGTAATCTTGGCAGAAGTGTCAATAGCAGGCTCGCCATTGAAAGCCCAGTAAGAGGCATCGTACCGCTTGCTGGAAACCACGTCGTTGATCTTGGCTCGGTTGGGTTCATCCAGAGTCACTCGTACTCCTCCAGAGGCCAGCACAGAGAGTTTTAGAGACAGAGGCACGTTCTTGGCCTTGGGCACGGACTTGACAACCGACACGGAAGCCTCTCCTTTGCCAATTGACACCTTGGAGACCTCATAAGGGTTGGTGAAGCTCTTGAGATGAGCCACCTGGTCTGCGTAATGCCGGTTTCGCTTGCAGAAGGAGTTTTGGTCGCACGTTTTGAAGGCGCCTCGCGTGACCGCCTCGCAGCTCGCCACAAAGAGAGCCAGCAACAGCAGCGCTACTATCGTGGTTTTCATGTTGAGTACTGGTAGGGTAGACCTGAAGTGTTCCACACCTTGTCTGTTAGACGTGTTAACTAATAAAGTTACTACGTGTAGATCTGGGTAGGGGTTGCAAGAAGAAGGGGGTGTTTAGAAAAGGCGAAATAGAGAGACACAAGTCCACTTTGTAGTATATTATCACGTGACATATATTTATTCCGACATTGTTTTTCCTCCAATTGCTCCTGAACATTCACGTGACCATGCTGGATCAAGGGGTTTCATGCAGGGTGTGATGCGAAGGTGGGAGATGTAACATGATACAACTTATTCGAAGAGATGTAACGGTTAAGGGTGTGATACATTGTTAGTGTGAATGGGTTGGACCACATGACAGAAGTAGGGATCAATGTCTATCTTCGTGATTAGTCATGGCAGGACTTTATACATCATTGTGATGGACTGTGACGTAGGTAACCGGCAAACACAACATACAGAGATGATGACATATTACTATTTTGTACACCATCAAAGCCGACTTGATACTTTGAGACTTTTATTCAACTTCTTTTCAGCTTTTTTCCATCATTTATCCGAGTATATCCAAAGAGGAGGGCAATAGCATATAAAAACCTATTACTGTAGTGACGACAGGGAGTAATAAGATATGTACGAATATCTCAGATCGACGTCTCAAAACTCATTCCTTACTTGATTTCATGGTTTTTTTGTCAATTATTCAAGTTTTCCCATGTTTCAGATGTGTCTTTCCACCTGATACCAACAGAGCGAAGAATATCTAGCAGTAGAACAGCATTATCGACAACTTGACTGACCCGATTAGCACAATGGCAATCTTGCAAGCGTCACGAGCCTCATATTAAACGTCAGTCTTGCTTTTCTGGTGTACTAAACGAGATTATCCCACCCCAAGTTCTCTTGCAGTAATCATGGTCCTGAAATATAGGAACGTAACAGCTCTGATATAGTTCTGTAGCTTGTAAGACCTCGTCAGTCGAATAATCGTGCCCAGCCATATCTCTCAAACGTGTTATCTTACCTTACTTCAGCTGTTATACATCGTTGATATTCATTCACGTACGATTCGAGACTGCTATCGGTACCGGTACTTGTACTGATGGGTACTCACTATATGAATATTGGAAGCTCTTCGGTCGATATAGTATACGACGTATAAAAGTGCTGTACTTGTAATTGTCTCGTGATCTCCTGGATGAATGTGTCAGAGTTTGATCATATTAGGATAGATACATCTCCAGTTTTGAGGTTTGTCGAGGTTGAGTCAATGTTACATTCCTGAGCTGTGTACGAGTAATTATCCTGTGACTTCACGCTCTCCATTTGATCTCATGAGACACATCTGCTCCTAAAAGTACAGTACTGTACCTACCAGAACAAACAACACATACCGGTACGGATACCATACTTGTACCAGGTAGTCAACTTCCACTCCCATATACAATCAAGTTTTTTTTTTTTTTTTTTTTTTTTTTTTTTTTTTTTTTTTTTTTTTTTTTTTTTTTTTTTTTTTTTTTTTTTTTTTTTTTTTTTTTTTTTTTTTTTTTTTTTTTTTTTTTTTTTTTTTTTTTTTTTTTTTTTTTTTTTTTTTTTTTTTTTTTTTTTTTTTTTTTTTTTTTTTTTTTTTTTTTTTTTTTTTTTTTTTTTTTTTTTTTTTTTTTTTTTTTTTTTTTTTTTTTTTTTTTTTTTTTTTTTTTTTTTTTTTTTTTTTTTTTTTTTTTTTTTTTTTTTTTTTTTTTTTTTTTTTTTTTTTTTTTTTTTTTTTTTTTTTTTTTTTTTTTTTTTTTTTTTTTTTTTTTTTTTTTTTTTTTTTTTTTTTTTTTTTTTTTTTTTTTTTTTTTTTTTTTTTTTTTTTTTTTTTTTTTTTTTTTTTTTTTTTTTTTTTTTTTTTTTTTTTTTTTTTTTTTTTTTTTTTTTTTTTTTTTTTTTTTTTTTTTTTTTTTTTTTTTTTTTTTTTTTTTTTTTTTTTTTTTTTTTTTTTTTTTTTTTTTTTTTTTTTTTTTTTTTTTTTTTTTTTTTTTTTTTTTTTTTTTTTTTTTTTTTTTTTTTTTTTTTTTTTTTTTTTTTTTTTTCTTCTTTTCTTCTCTTCTTTTTCTTCTTTTTTTTTCTTCTTTTTTACATTAACTGATTATAACTTCACGTATTTATTGACAGCTATCAACATAATTAATGAGCAGTTCCCCTTTGAGATCTTTACTCACTTGGTTCAAAGGCTGTGTATCCTCCTCGCCACTTTCGTTCTATATACAATTACCAAAACTTGGAAAGAAAGCCCATGACTCCCTTGGTGTCAGCTCCAGGAGCAGACTTGTACTCCTTGGCCAGGTTGCCCAGAGCCTCGGAAACAGAGCCAAAGTGTCGTCGGGGCACTCGGTTGAACCGTCGGGCGTTTTTGCCGTTGGTTCGGGTCTTCTGGCCCTTGACGGGGAGACCCATGAGATGTCGTCGACCGACATAAGAGCCAGTCTTTCGCTTTCGCTCGATATCGGCGTTGATTTTCTTGGACAGATCGGACTCAATGGTCACGTTGGTAGACAGCTCCTTGACGATGGCCATGATGTCTCCCTGGGTGAGCTCGCCCATTCGCATGCCGGGGTACAGGCCGATTTTGGCACACAGCCGCTTGGCCTGGAAAGGTCCCACTCCAAACATCTCCTGAGACAGTCCGTACTGAGTTAGTAGAGTCCAACATGCAACGGATGGATCAAGACAACAATACATAAGTACCGAGAAAACGGACCAAACAACAATACATAAGTACCGAGAAAACGGACCAAACAACGAAACATGAAGTACCGGGAAGAAAAAAAAAAAAAAAAAAAAAAAAAAAAAAAAAAAAAAAAAAAAAAAAAAAAAAAAAAAAAAAAAAAAAAAAAAAAAAAAAAAAAAAAAAAAAAAAAAAAAAAAAAAAAAAAAAAAAAAAAAAAAAAAAAAAAAAAAAAAAAAAAAAAAAAAAAAAAAAAAAAAAAAAAAAAAAAAAAAAAAAAAAAAAAAAAAAAAAAAAANAACAACAATACATAAGTACCGAGAAAACGGACCAAACAACGAAACATGAAGTACCGGGAAAAAAAAAAAAAAAAAAAAAAGTGGATCGACGAACCAGACCAGAAAGAATGAAACAGCAGTAACAGCAGCGACTTCTTAAGGCAATGGTTCTTGTTGTGGATCATGTAACAATCATGCGAACGAGATGATGAGACAAGGTAAGGTGGACGAGTAGATTTGATGATGGTTATGCCTCATGAAGGGGTATGGTGTGGAGCGAGAGGTCAGAGTGTCCTTTGAGGTCAGAGTGTCCTTGAGATTTATGCCTAACTGGTAATAAATGAGTCCAGAATGTCCAGAAGAAAGATACGAGATCAGTTGTTTCTCAGCCTTCAATATGAGATTTCGATATGATCATGAACAGTTCATCTCACCAGATATATCAAACAGCCGTGAAGAGGAGACATAAAACCGACCTCAGCCATTAAGATCCTCTCTTTATCACTCTCTTGTCATCAATAACGACACCCTAATCCCACACTTCATGATGTACAAGTCACCAGCTAAAAACTTGGCTCGTAACTCATCACCCAGACCCGAACCTCAGGAAATCTCCTATTTTCTCGTAGTCATCACGGAAAGATGGCTTCCTTTCCCATACTCATTTCCCTCGCAGACATGAGTCCATGTAACGAATCACCTCACATGATCTTCCCGATACTCGGTCGTTTGTCCTCCAAAAATTCACGGTGAAGTGGTCATACTCTTCCAACAGCACCGAATAATACTCACAGAAACCTTCCAGGTGTTCTGGAACCGCTTTCCCATAATATGAACCACCATTTTTGTTGTTGTGTGTTTGGTGATGCAAGTGAAATTTGCGCTTAGTCAGGGCGTGTGAGCTTGTGCCCTAGCCCTGGGCAGCGGCCGACAGTGGACCTAACCCTGGAAAATGAACCCTAACCCTGGAAAATCTGATGGAACGACATCCCAGAAAACTGCCCACAAATAATAGTCACATTGCGTCTCTACAGTACTTGCTATCCTATATTACAATACGGAGTACTCATCTTCATCTCTCAGTTCCAATTGGCCAACAACGATAAGGTTTCTTTGGGGAATTAAACTTTGGACCTACCAGCTGACTAAGCCTTGTTAGTGCCACCGAGATTATATACCCCAGTCTAGTGATAGCAGCTCGATACCGCGTAATCACTTTTTGTTGGTCCGCGTTTTGAGCGTCATCTTTGCCGGTCCGATCGATTCCCGTTAAGGTTTGCTCACGTGACTCGCCACTGCAGCAACCCTACATGTTCATCTCGCGCACATGTATTATCCACCATACACAACCATGAAGAAGGAGGACTACTTACCTAGTGAGTATTGAGGAGAGATTGGCGGAGGTTTGGGGCTAGGGGAGGGACTAGAGAGCGTGTCTCCAGGGGTTAATTTGGGGGTTTGGGTTATTAATTGGCGGATAGGAGTGAACGAAAGCAGTTGAATGAGTGGTACACAACAGTTTGATGAGATATCCTCTACCGGTGGCAAATGAGGTGTTGAGTTAGGGTTGTTTGGTTGATTTCAGATTAGGAGGGGAGTGGGATGTTCCAAGTACCTAGCTATGGAGTGCTTCAGCTACTTTCAAAGACAGACAGGAATGCTGCCTTGTAACATGTGTTGCCATACGTCTGGAAAAGATGTCTTGTGGTCTTCACAGTCTGGCTAGTTCTGGTCAGTAGGGTCATCTGAAGCTCTCCACCTCATGAGTTTTCCTATACTTACATCCCCCAGACATCTCTTTTGGTCAATCTCACTGGTGCACTTCTACGTAAGAGTTCCTACTGGAGCCATGCTCCAAGCTGTCTGTTAGTCAGTTCACCCATTTGAAATGGCGATCAACAATTCAACGTTTTGGATTCGCTGTCGAAAACTGGTCAATTCATGAAATGTCAATGTTTTGGCATTTACAGTCATTACCTTTGGTAGCAGAAAGTGTGCCGGTACCTCTGTTCACTTTCCACTATACTGAAGGCGTGTTTCGCAACCATCATTATTCTTCATATACCCTGTCTCCTCGTTCAAACTAACCCAGACCTCGTTGACATCGAGTCTCCCCTCTCTGATGAAGAGCTATATGTTCTCTCTCAACAGTACAACAACGAAGGCGACTTTGTCTCGGTGCAGACCCGGTTCAATTACGCGTGGGGTCTTATCAAGTCCCGCAAGGTGGAGGATCAGCAGTTGGGAGTCCAGATTCTGGCCCAGGTTTACAAAGACACTCCTTCTCGACGCCGAGAGTGTCTCTACTACCTTGCCATTGGCTCCTACAAGCTAGGCGAATACACCGACGCCCGAAAATACTGCGATCTGCTGCTCCAGATTGAGCCCGATGATCCTCAGAGCGCCAAGCTGCGTCAGATCATCGAAGACAAGCTGGCCAAGGAGGGTATGATTGGTATTGCTATTGTGGGAGGAGTTATTGCTGTCGGAGCCGCCGTTCTGGGCGCCGTGCTGAGCCAGAAGAAGCGGTGAGACGGACCGTGAGTGTGACAGATCATTTCTTTTCACAGAAAGTGGGTCTGGTCACGCTCACGTAAGAGTACTGACAACAGCAATAGGAAGCATCAGTGCCAAAACATGTACAGAACGCTACAGCCCACTCACGTGATGGTAATATATGAGTTATAGATGAGAAAGAATGTGGGTAGGAGAGATAGGGATTCATTGGTACCGGTACTTCATAACTACACTACGGTTCACTTATTAGACACGAATTGAGGTGGTTGAAACTTGTACTTGTAATTCACTCTCCTTCAAGTACTCATAAAAAGGTGATCAACCAACCATTTAAAAGTGTTGTCATTAGCTCTCGTTTTGTTGTAAGGGTGGTAGGAATTGGTTAGTTATTCCCGCTGACTAAGCACATACCTGCTGCACTCCACCAGAGTTTGTTGGTGACCATACAAACATCATCATCTACAACTTGCACGCCATCCATGTCTGCTCTCAGTGGATACATCAACAAGCCTGTGACGGTGATCACGACGGACGGCCGTCTGATTCTTGGCATCCTCCAGGGCTACGACCAGGCCACCAATGTCATTTTATCCAACACTCGAGAGCGGGTCATCACCCCAGATGAGCCCACAGAGGTGGTGGATTTGGGACTATACATGCTGCGAGGCGACTGTATAGCGTGTGTGGGAGAGACAGACTTGGAGCTCGACGGCTCGATACAGTGGAACGAAGTCAGAGGAGAGGAGTTGAGAGATACGAGGGGGAATAGGTAGAGCAGGGACCAGCACGAGGGACCAGCAGGAGGGACCAGCAGGAGGGACTAGCAGGAGGGACCAGGTACTGGAAGGTGTATTGACATATCTCGAGGTCTCGAATCACAAGCATTTATACCATGGCGGATACCACGTTGCAAATTGCTTGCTCTTCGCACAACCAAGTTATTCTCTTCTGAGGACTCTACATGTTCTGAGACTCTACAATATGTTGCTAGAGCTCAGTGATGGGTTCAGAGATAACCGCTACATGGTTCAGCACAACTTCATCAGATTGGAGTGTTTGCGCTTCATTTAAAATTGGCTACTAGTTCACACTACGGTAGCCCCGGAGGGTATTGGATAAGGATCCAGGAGGACTGTAATTTTTATATGCATTTTTACGACCCAAATGAAGTACAGGTACAGGTACCGGTACGGTACATGTATAGTATAATCATCTAAATAAGAACATTATAAAACATATAGCATATACTGCTCTGGTAGCCACGACTTATACCCCTAGCTCTGAGTAATTTGTAATGTATCGGCACCATCTATAGAAAAAAAGAAACAGGGAAAAGCAGATATTAATCAGATTACTGTGATCTAGCAGCCAGACTAAAATCCAGTGTTTCTTTTCTACAGAATATTTTTTGAGATATTCGAGGTTCCATTTTGACTTAGAGGTGCAAGTCGTGGCCACGGGGAACAGTATAAGGAATAGTTGTCATGGAAAGTACTTGTACGTACCTCACTTCTACGTACAGTGCCGCTACCTTATTTGTACCCTGTACTTGTATTCTACAATTGCGTACATTGTACCGGTACTTTGTAATGCCTATTCATTATATCCATTTTATACCTATTCATCATCAGAGTCATCCACAATTCGTCTCTTTCGAATTGGCTGCGAAGAAGTCGTATTCTCAGAAGTCGTTTTCTCGGGAGACGGACTTCCACCATTTTGGTCTTCGTCAATGACATCCAAATCATCGTCCTCATCGGAGTCATCTCCAAAGTCATACCCGCGGTTTTCTTGCTCAGCCATATGACTCAACTCGTCTCTATCCTTGTCCACCTTTTCCCGGTACTGTTTATGGGACTCGGTTTCCGAAGGCCCCTCCTCTTCCCCATCAGAAACATAGGCGTATTGTCTCTTGAAAGCCTTATCGACCTTCTCGCCAAGACTGATGGTGGGATCTGCTCGTCGCAGTTCTTCTCGAAGCTGGTTTTCTCGCTCAAAAAACTTTTTGTCTCGCTCATCATCAGATTCGTCGTCGGAAGCTCCAATGAAATCAGCAGACTTGTATGAGACAGGCACCTCCAGAGTGGTTTTAGCAGTGTACTCCTTGCGCTTCTCTCGTTCCCGAGAAGACTTGGAAGTCCCCTTTCTGGAGAGCTTTTGTTTCGGCTTTTGTTGTTGCTTGTCTTTAGGAACAGGGGCAAACATCTCGTCATTGATGTTGTCGATATCGTCCTCGGAATCAGACGCTATGAACAGAGGTAGCTCATCATCTTCTTGAGCGTCTCCACCCGTTGTGCCCACCCCAGCATCTCTTCTTTCCTTGTCTTCTCTTCGGACTCGTTTGATCAGATCGAAAGGCTCAAAGTCCACGGGAGTCGAGTACCACCGCTTGATCCAACCAGTCACCCGCTCTACATCTGAACGAGGAACCTCTCCAGGAAGAGAACAAAGAGTCTTACAGCCAACAGACGTTTTGGAGATTCGGCTGAGGGTGAAACCGACCAGTTCCATCAGCAGCCGAAACTTGTCGTCATTATCAATACTCTTGGGAATATTGAGCTCATCTGTGGCCTTTGGAGGGTTCAGAACCTGAGTATCAGACGTCCGTGTTCTCAACAGAGAATCCAACTCGTCAATGAACCACTCCACAAGCTGTTTCTTTTCCTCGTCCAACAAGGAGGCGACAAGAATGCACACCTTTCGCTCGTCGGAAACTTCATCTCCCTCGGTGAACTCGTAGACAAACTTGGAAGTTCTCTCCTTCAACTCTCTGACAGGTTTGTCCTCTCCAAGTTCAAGGTACGCCAAAGTACTTGGGATCTTGGCAAAGATGACCTCCACCATTAGACAAGGACGCTCTCTCATCATAGGCACCATTTCACGCATGTACTTTTTGAAGAAATGCTCAAACGGCTTTCGCCAGGGATTGGAGCTGCTCAGCTCTTTGACCATGGTTCGGAAAAGCTGCAGGTAGTCCAGTCGGAAGAGCATCACCCGACACTTGCGCTTGTTGAAAGCTCTATCCAGAAACTTGAGACACCAGCCAAGGTAGCAGTTGTCCAGCTGCTGGAACGAAGACAAGACCATACGGTAGGTGGTGAAGGTGTCCTCGTGGAAGTACCTGTTTTCGAAGCTAGAGAAGTTGAACTTTCGTTCACGAGACTCAAGCACAGATTCATTTTCTTCTCCAGGTAGACTTTCCAGATCCTCCACGTTTCCAGTATCATCTGCCTTCTTTTGAGCCTTTTGGCGTCGTCGACGTACGTACAAGGTGGTATTTGCCTTGGTGAAGCTCTCGAGAGTCTTGATGAGGGTGTGTGTCATGTCTACTGCTGACTGTAGAAAGGCCAAAGGAAGTGCCCATCGTCTAGTCAAGTCAGCAAGCATAGTCAGGTACTCTTCCTCATAGAACAACCTGGCTTTGATGTTGGAAGCCACCTCTTCGTTAGGCATGAGGTTGACGACCACAAGGGTGGTTTTGAACGCGTCCATGGCTGTTTTCACTAGCGTCCAGTTCTTGGCCTGGACTCCAAGTCGGATGGATCTCATAATGATGATGAACGCCTCCTGGTTGACCACTGAAGCAATAAGACCATAATCAGGAGAAGGTCTGTACACTTCCACGTTGAGAAACCACTTGAGAACAACCAAATAGTGCTTGAAAACGGGTCCAATATCGTCTTCCTGCTCCAGAGCCTTTCTCACGGTCTGCATCAGAGGATTGAAGGCAGAGTCGTTGAAGAGCTCAGAAAAGACTCGAATGTACTTTTTTGCAGAGTGACCAAGAAACACAGGCACCTCCCAGACTCCGGTAGTAGGTTTGGTAAGTCGACGACCAGGTTGTTTGGATCGATCAAACTTCTCCAGACTCTTTTCGATATTTGCCGTGGGTCCCGTGACACTGATTTTCGAGCCATTGTGCATCACGGTCATTGTGGATGCAAACCGCGAATGTCGTGACGAGCCAAGCGGTTTGTTTCTCTTTTCAGTGTCCAACAACTTTTTGAGCTGGTTATCAGGCTCGTTAGGCTGCACTTTGAACACCTCAGCCACATCCAGACCTTTGACCATCTGGTATAAAGAGTCCAATAGAGGAAGATCCACACCAACAATATCATAACCAGTACAAGACCCCAGGGTAAGTATGAGATCCAAAACTCCCTGTTGCTCAAACGCTTCCAGAGTCGCCGATCGATTGATATCGTCTGTTTTTCCGTCGGCTTCAACCGGATCGATAGCCAGCATGTTTCGAATGAAAAACACAACCAGTTTCATGATTCCAATATCTCTCTGGTCCCGATCAGCCTTGGATTTGGCCACCGAGGGAATACACAGCCGAACCACAGCTTTCAGAATACTTTTGCTGGGATGGCCGAGAATCGCCCGTTTGTATCTGATTTGGGCGTGTCGAAGAACATCTGCTGAAGCTACCACATCATCGGGGGTCTCTTCATTGATATCAATGGGCCAAAGTAAAGGCACGAGAATCTCGAGACATGCTAAAGCCACACGGTCCATCTTTTTCGACGCCTTGCCAGCCTCGCTTTCCGTGTTCCACATGGCCAGAATCGTGGGAATATCTCCAACCACTAGAGTGGTGTTTGCAATACATTTAGCCACATCTGCTCGACCCAGTTTCTCGTCAAAAGCACGAAGCCACTGCTTGATATCTTTCAGACAAGCCAGCGCTTCTTCTCCAAGAACATACGGCGCGTCCTCGGCGGCAAAGTCGCAGCCTCCCAGAGCCGAAACAATCGACGTGATACTCTGGGTGACGAGTCGATCCACTTCTTCCATCATGTTGAAGGGGGTTGGCGGATTCCGCGGTAAAAGTTGTGATTTAGTGGATCTTTTTTTTTTTTTTGTACTACCGTGTTCAGCGTAGTCACAGGAGTTGATTGGTGTCGGAAAAAGATCAAAAAGACGTTCGCCTGCTGTTTTGGATGGGGAGTTGGAGATGCAAAGTAGTAAAAGAAGATCGAAACGCGTCGCGAATAAAGTTGCAGCCCTAATGGGATTCGTGTTCTCAAACTTTATTGGTCCTGGGTAAAAATCAAGGATTTTTGTCACGTAACATATTATAATGACTGTACCGTACTGTAGAGCTGTCAATCCCCCTATAAATGGCTGGGCACTACTCGTATCATTATTAAAAAAAAAAACCTGTGCTGTGTGGTAAAATTGGAGAACCTTGATTCGTATAGATGAGGAATATTAAGGAGACGAACAAAATAGTTGATACAGGTACTGTATACCAACGAGGGATTTGTGGAATCGAATGATGTATTCACAGTTTGACAAAAGATTACGATAATCAGGATTGTACATGTTGGAACTACCGGTGTACGGTATGTACTATACTCTTACAATGTGAAGTTATTATCAATTGATGTACAAGAAAGAAAATAAAGATGGTGTGGTGGAAGTAATCTCAGGCATTGTGATTACCTTGTACTTGTTACACTTATCCCTTGGAGATTATGGTAAATGTGTATCGAGATGTCAGGAGTGTTGGGTGATACATACTGGCATGATCTTTTCCACATACTGTACCAGTACTTATCTTCTGTCCCTTAATGTGTTTGTATGTACACTACCGGTACACTTGTGCATCAGAGACTGCTATGGATGTATTGACTAATTTGGTGAACAATTTTCCTTCAGAAGTTCCCCCTTAGGACTTCTGCGTCGTTATCTTTTAACAGATGTGATAATGCTCCTATTTTGTTGGTAAACTCATCACTAGGGTTATTGACAAGTACCACAATGAACTAGGAGCTATCAGTGCCGAGATTCTAGATGCTACTGCTAGACATCATGGCAATATACTTCTTCAAATGACTGACATCATTCTTGCCTTTTGTCATTCCATTGATATTTCAGATTTCTTACTTATTTTCTTATAAAATTTTCTTGTTAGTCTTCAATCTCCTAAAAGTGTTGTCATGCTTGCTGAAATGAAAATCAACGCTCCCAAGGGTCCCCAAACCGGTCTTGAAGATTTTCTGAAAAGCTGGTCTGAACAGTTCAATCACTTGTCTACTTCTTCTCCTTTAGTGACTGCTCTTGGTTCTCTTTTCAAACTACAAGATCCACGAATCATGGAAGTGATTGTAGATGGACGTCATCTGGTGACTACCGGTAGATCTATAGCTAAGCGAATGCAGACCTACTAGAAGATTTCTGCCTAGCAAAAGATTATCGAAATGCTCATTGAAGATCTCAAGTCTTGTGAGATTGATATCAACAGAAAAGAACGGGAAGTGCACACGGGAGGAGCAGCTGTACCTGCTGATGTGGTGGACGAGGGGGATGATGAATGGGAAGAGCTGGATGGACAGGATTAACTGGTTCATTGGGCTCAAAACTATGCTAAGGCGGATCTGGTGGATAATAAAGAGACTATGAGTGTGTTGAACAGTTTTTCCAAAGGTTTATATGAAATTTGGCAAAGACTGACTTCGCAAGAGCAGGCAGTCGTGGAGAATATTACCAGGTAGGAAAATTGCGAACGAAATACATTGCATAGAATACATAGTGAAGTGCTGAGCAAGGTACGAGTACATACTTGCATGATGAATTAAAGAGAAAAACTGCTCATAGAAGTTGCTCGAATAGAAAAAGGAGTACTCAATTGCAACAGCTCAAGTCATTATGATGGTTCAAAGATGTTCTTATCCCTGGAACAAGCTACCAATATGAAGTTTAGTATCACAAATTGAACATACTAACAAACTAGGAACTTTTGAGACGTACAAGTACGATGTCCCTGTTGACCTTGGTTAGTGAAAGTTGATTTCTTTTGGAGCACTTTTGGCTGGTTGTGTACTTATGGGGTTGGTTAGGGTGGCCTATCAAGACTGGTTGAACAAAGGTGAAAACGGGCCCTTTTGAACCTGCACTATAACATATCCGAGACTGTAACTAGCTAGAGCAAAAATGATGATACTACGTAGTAGAGCAATGTGGGAGTACGTTCATATACCAGTCTTCAATTATAGCAACAAAGGTAAGAAAGGGTTATTGTTTGGTGCCTTCTCAAGGAGGGGGTAAAGGGGGTCTTTTATACACCCATCCTGTCACTGTTAGAAGGAAAGGCACTAGACAACCTCTTGCTAGGTGGAAGAATGATTGGGCTAGTGTGCATTATCCTGCGTGAATCTACACTCTTACCAGTTTGACGAAAAAGTGGTGATCGGTCAGGGTAGAAGATAAACGACGGGAACATGATTATAGTCTTCTTAACGTATAATTTCAACTCTTCAAAAGCGTTGTAACGTCCAAGTATTTCTTCCTGACCAAAAACAACCCCAGTACTGTACACTGTAGTCGCACCCCCACGAGGATCTACATCAATTGAGCTAGGCGAATGGGTGGGGTCAGAGGTCTTGGCAATGTCGTGTGTGGCACCTCCCAGGGTTTCTGGAGAAATCCACAGAGCCGTTGCGTGTAGTTACTGGGTCGATTACGTCATAACTTCCACATATGTCCTCCACGGCTGGTTAGCGCTGTGTAAGAAGCTCTCATGGGATACAGATCATGACTATAAGCAACCGAATGGCCCCCGGAGCAACCCCTGGCTTCCTCCAAGAGTTATCTACCAGCATTGTTCACCTCCGCTATGTTAGGACATGGCTTTTAGAACAGTTCAAATCTCATCATAGTGTTTCCCAGAAGTATAGCCACAGCGGCACAATGTACTGGAGAAAACAGACGGAATAATGTCATTCAGCGATCTCTGAATTTGTATACTTGTAGTTTGGGTCGCATGTGAACTGCATGAAGATCTCCACGATAAGATAATCGTAAAAAACCAGTTAGCATGTACACTGAGATCGCTTACAAAGTAGGCCTATCTACTCGCCTAATGATATGAAATGCAAAAATGTGAAATGAAAAACAAAGCAAGTATCAAAAAAGACAATATCAAAAAGACAATATGAAAAAGACAATAACAACGGTAAAGCGATAATGGTAAAAGCGAAGGAATACCTGCCATGACTAATCATCTAGTTCCAGTCGTACTGAAACTTACACGCGCTGACAGGGTAACTTTTTGGCAAATGTACTTAAGCAAGCTGATTTGCAAATTTTATTTCTGGCACCAACAGCACCAAACAGTGAGTATTTTCCGCGCCGGAAACACCATCTTATGATGAGCTTTTTTCAATATCCTTTATCTACATTTCTTAATGTCAATTATTGCAGAGACACGAAATTTCTGATTTAGCGAAATGAACCAAGTTGAACTTGAACCCAACTAACTTAGATCTCAGTGCGGATATGTACTTAGGTAGTTGACATCCTGAATGGATAGCTAAGTAGCCAATTGAGAGTCTTGCTGAACCGCTGGATTGTTGTTGCAGCTGATGTGCCCTCACAGCTGCAATCGTGTAGAAAGAAAATTGAACTTGTACCGGTAGTGAAGAGCTGTATTCGAAGGATGGTATAGATTAGGGTCAATCACTCTCGGGCTTCTGCCTCTAGCGGTTTCGAATTTCCCAGTTATATCACTTCTCATATACTTGTACAAGTAATGGGATAGTACTTGTACTGGTGTAGCTACAGTATGTGCGGGTACCGGTACAAGAATGTGCACAAAAGGTCTTGTACTACATACATACATAATCATTTATTCAGTAGTATTTCAGCGCTATCGTCAGTAACTGTTGTTCATCTGCCCTCAGATATAAGTTCCTCTATTGTCTTGTACTTATACATGATTACCAGGTAGAGTGGCTTATCTGGTAGTGCTGTACAAGTACATACTTTGCACTGGTACTCATAACAGTCACTCTACAAGTACCTTCTCTCATATCTCATGTGACTCAAGTTCCCCAGTTGATCGACTTCTCTTTCTGATCTGATAGGCTCCCTTAACATGTTAGGTCATATATGAGCTGAAACCAAAATCAAGTACTTGTAGAATGAACTTTTCGAGGCAACAAAGTTGAAATAAAGACGAATGAGACACTCAGGGAGCCATTAACAGTTAGTATTTTGTAATTGGCTACCTTTTTTTGTCCCAAGTAACTTATATTTGCGTATTCCTTGCGGAGACATACGGCTAAATATGTTGGTATAGTGGTTCCCATACTCGAATAAACTACCCATGACTTAATTGTAGCTAACGGAGTCTATTCTTCACACTTCTACCCAGCCCACGTAAGCATAGGTCATTTTTACTGTTAATGATACGACAAGTGTGTGCCAGCTTTTACAGCCTTCTCTGCTACCCCCTATGGCATGTAATAAAACAGTCATACAACTCACTACTGTAGCAGAAGTTTCATCTTTTGGATTCGAAGTCGGCTTGGATAGTTGCTACAAATGATGTACAGGAAGACGTGGTATCGTGAGGATATATTGCTCTCAAGGATATATCATGGTTTATCTGTTGTATATATCCAACTTAACGATTTTGGCGGTGAGAATATGTACAAGTACACCTATCAAGTAGTACCTGTACTTGTAAAAGATACATTGGTCAGTTAGAAACCAATGCTTCATATAAGGGGTATCATTACATCTTAGTTACAGTTGACAATTTTCAATGCTTGTACAAGTAGCGTTCATCGGGTAATGCAGAGAAGCATGATCTGGTGAAATTACTGCGTGCTTTACTTGAGTAACGTGCAAGTATGTATGACAACCAAGAAGATTGTCTGCTTGTAATGCTTCAATTAAAATTCACTGTACTGTACAAAAGTTGGATGCTCTATTAGTGCGTTTTATATTACTCTACGTTCGCCTTGGGCCGTCGAAGCCTTTGGAGCTGTATTTGCCATATCAGGTTGAATTGAAAATGCTCGAAATAGGAGCGAAAAGAACAACCAAAAGACCAGAACAAGGGTCGCATACCAGTCATAGCGAAGAAACAATCTTTTCAAGTTCAACTACCAGGTAGTTGTATGACCTTTTAAATGAGCTCTGTCAGGTATTCTGAGATGATCACGCCCTGTAAGACACTAATTGTAAATTTGCCAGTAATGTAACGGTAGTAGAATAAGGTCTCTGATTCTCGTATAGATACAGGTCCTTTGCTTACAAATATCATCTCTCATTTTCAATATTTGCTTCCATATATGGCCTTTTCCAAATATCAACACGACTTCAGAGACGCCATGAGTATAATAAAGACACTTTCAGCTTCCTAAAGACTTGACATTTCTTATGATAATACAAGTATCGTGTTATTGGTTGAGACACAATTTTTTTTTACCTAAGCCATCGGCCAAACATCACAGATTTGATGGGGCAAAAGTGATGAATATCTATGTATATAAATATGTGAGTATTAAGAGTCCACCTATGGTGCTATCGTGGAGAGCGGCATATGATTACTTCACTGAATTCTTGGATACACTCTGAAACGGTTTTTTCAACAGACACAGACAGTTGGATGCCGTTATCGTCGTGATATTTCGAGCGTGATAGGGTCTATTCAATACTAAAAGTACCGGAACAAGTACTGTATTCGGGCTTTATTATATCGTAGTGAAATCACCAATCTATCGACGTACTATGATCAGGATCACTTATTTCCAATCTATCGACGTACTACAATCTATATCACTTATTTCCCTTTCTGGCCATAGTTTTTCACACACACATTATCTGTGCATGGGCTTCTCGCTAAGGCAACAAGGCTTTTAATAGTCATAGAACGTAACTGACTACAAGGATCTCTTTTATCTGTCAAATACAGGACGGTATTGTCTTTGTCCCCAGCCCAAGGCTTAACTCGTGGCTCAGATATAGATGAGATGGCTACATTATGTGAAAAAGACTATCCATCTTCTTAAATGTCTCCTCCTTGGAACTTCTCTTAACAGAACTCCTTCTCCACTCAATGGACATGTCCACCAGTATAAGATGTACATATCAGTCCTAGAGCAATCTCTTAGCCATCTATCTGATGACGTAGTGATACTCCCAGTTATGGAAACTGTCTCAAGAAAACGCCAACCCTCCATCAAAGAAGTTCATGGATTAGTGAGTAATATCATAGTACCGATGCTAGGTAACATAGACACAAGAGGTGGTCAATTGTTCTCCAATAACCTTTGCGACTACAACTAGACTCTTCACTCACTTCATTTCTGCGTTTCTCTTTGATCATTCAAATATTCGAGTTATCCTACGCCTCGATTTCTATCCACCTTAGATATTGACAGAGGAGAGAAACACACAATAGTGGTAAATACCAGCAGCGAGATAAAGCAGTCAGCTTCAGATTGATAGCCTTTCAAACATCCTGGAAATTATATGTTACCTCATTGCAGCTTTTCTAGCCAAATAACCAAGCTATCCTAACGCCTGATTGAGTTGCGAACAGAACAGAGGAAAAATCGTGAATAACACATATTGAAGACCAGAAGGGATGCTGATTACTTGTCAGTACTAGCCAGTAGTATTCTTTATTTCTAATTTTATTCAATTTCACCTTTCGTTTCTCTTTTCCAAATATGTTCCCCGATATTTATCCCCATGTTAACAGGAAAGGAGGTAAATGTAATAGCTTATGTAACCAGAAAGATACTATGGGCCATTTATAGCATTAAACGCATCTCAATATGTTCTATTTTAGCTTTTTTCTATCATCTATTCAAGATATCCCTACACCTGATGTTCTTCACACCGGGAG
Source organism: Yarrowia porcina (assembly GCA_900519025.1). Lineage (NCBI taxonomy): Eukaryota > Fungi > Ascomycota > Dipodascomycetes > Dipodascales > Yarrowia > Yarrowia porcina. Next base: position 656,048 of record ULGT01000001.1, read on the forward strand.
TGCTGAAAGTAAAGAGAACAAAGCAGTATAGATCCCGCTTAGTGACGGCTGATACTACTCTAATACATAACTTTAGTCTTAAATAACATTAAGAGCCACTTTGCTATCGATTTTTCTATTTACTGACTTTTGTCAGTCCATGATTTTTCGCTCTTCGCTCAACCTATGATGCTCACTGAATCACTCAATCACGTTGCAATAATATCTTCTAGCGGAAATAGTAAGTGAAAAGTAAAGCTTTCCGCTGTAATGAGAGTACGTTGCCTTTTATTCTTTTGCAGTTCAAATTGTATCCATTAGAAAATCGACTTATTCCTACAGCAGCTGTTCCACCAGCGATGACGAACACACAACTGATAAAATACAGCCTCAAGATCTACAGGAGACATCTAGAAATAGCCAATCATATGATACTATCGTATTCAACGTTTTTCAACTCTTATAATACTTAATTTCATCTTTTCTTCTCTACACTTGTGTAAGCTCTATAATGCTTATCTATATCAATCTAATCTATGGTTTACTCCTCCTTCTTCTCCTGCTGCTCGTCCTTGTAGAAGGGGTAGTCAGTGTAGCCCTTGGGGCCGGCCACGTAGAAAGTGTCTCGGTCCCACTTGGTCAGAGGAAGATCCTTCTCCAGTCGGTAGACGAGATCGGGGTTGGCAATGAACCGTCGACCAAAGGCAATCAAGGTCTTGTCGTCCTCCTGAGCAGTCTCGATAGCGAGTTCTCGAGTGAATCCACCCGCTCGAATGAGGTTTCCGGTCCAGATGGCTCGGAAGGGCTCGTTGGTCTGCCACGTCTCGGGGGTCATATCAAAGATACCGTTAGCTCGAGGCTCAATCACGTGAATGTAAGACAGTCGTTTAGATACGTCCTCCACGCCTCGCTTCTCCAGCTGCTCAAACAGGTACTTGAACTGGGGAAGAGTCTTGTCCTTGCACACCTCCATATCTTGGAAAGTGGTCCAGGGCGAGAATCGAACACCCACCCGGTCAGCACCAATAGCTGCTGAGACGGCATCGATGATCTCCAGAGTGAATCGGGCTCGGTTCTCGATGGATCCTCCGTACTCGTCAGTTCGGTGGTTGGAGTTCCAGTGGATAAACTGGTCGGGAAGGTATCCGTTGGCGGAATGGACCTCGACACCATCGGCTCCAGCCTCAATGGCAGCCTTGGCGGCATCAACGTATCGCTGCACCTTCTGCTTGATTTCAGGGATGGTCAGAGCTCGAACATGTTTAGCTCCCTCTTCATCGCCAGCCTGGGCAATGGCCGAAGGACCAGTAAGATCGTAACCGTTCTTGGACAGAATACCGTAGTCGGCAACTCGGCCAATATCCCAGAGCTGAATGTACATTTTGGAGCCCTCGGAGTGAACGGCATCAATCACCTTTTTCCATCCAGCAACAATGGCAGAATCGTTCCAGATTCCAGGCACGGTTTCAGCGCCAAATCCTCCTCCTCCAGAAGAAGGGTGAATGTAGGTGGCCTCGGAAATGAGAAGAGTACCGGGAGAAGAGGCTCGCTGCTTGTAGTACTCCACTGCGAGGTCAGAAGGAATGTTCTTTTCGGCTCTGGTTCGAGTCAGAGGAGCCATGACGACTCGGTTCTGGAGCTGAGTAGCTCCGATCTTGATGGGCTTGAAGAGGTTGGGGACAGACATTGTGTGATTTTCCGATAGAGAATTGTGTTTTTCCGATAGTGAATTGTGTTTTTTATTGAAGAGCCAGCTAGTTATATATCGCCATTGTTATAACGCCTGAAGAACAAGCTTGGATGATTTGTGCATGAGGAATGCACCACAAAGCAGGTTTACAAATATAACCAAGCCAAATGAGTTTGGGCTGCATAAGCCGTTGAATCGAAGTTGCTACTGATTTTTCAAAAGAGGAGCTAGTGCGGCGAAAGTGGTACCATTCGGGTTGCCTGACTCAGACATTTCGATTTTTTCAAACCGAATTTTATTCCACACATTTCCGTAGCTGATTTAAGAGTCTTCCTTATCCCCTATCTTACAAATCATGCACTCCAACGGACATAACGAAGTGAGGCGACGGACATACTATGTAGAGTTTGCTGGTTTGTCATAGTCACGTGAAGACAAGTGCGAATACAAGTGCGTAGCGCTTGTACGTCGGACTGTGGAGTACTGAGCACTAACATTGGATGACGGAGGAGTACTGAGTACCAGGTACAAAGGCCTGTACATCAAAAGGAGTGAGTTCAAGTGCTGAGTATGGAGAAGGTACTTCTTAGTTACAACTCATCCTTACGGAGTACTCCACGGATGTTGCTAGATAACGTCACGTGATTCAAGCCGATAGAAGTTTGCAGAAAAAGTTGAACTTTTTTTTATTCTTACGATGCATTATAGCTATATACCTGAATGTCAGTCAACAACCATTTCCAAGTGGCTCATCTTGCGCTTACTAATCTCACGTGACTTTACCTTTTCGGATCAATTGATCCGAGCGTTGCACAATCACAGCAAGCTTAGAAATCAGCGGGTCAAGGTTGAAAGTGGGCCGAGGCGAACAAAAAAAAAAAAAAAAAAAAAAAAAAAAAAAAAAAAAAAAAAAAAAAAAAAAAAAAAAAAAAAAAAAAAAAAAAAAAAAAAAAAAAAAAAAAAAAAAAAAAAAAAAAAAAAAAAAAAAAAAAAAAAAAAAAAAAAAAAAAAAAAAAAAAAAAAAAAAAAAAAAAAAAAAAAAAAAAAAAAAAAAAAAAAAAAAAAAAAAAAAAAAAAAAAAAAAAAAAAAAAAAAAAAAAAAAAAAAAAAAAAAAAAAAAAAAAAAAAAAAAAAAAAAAAAAAAAAAAAAAAAAAAAAAAAAAAAAAAAAAAAAAAAAAAAAAAAAAAAAAAAAAAAAAAAAAAAAAAAAAAAAAAAAAAAAAAAAAAAAAAAAAAAAAAAAAAAAAAAAAAAAAAAAAAAAAAAAAAAAAAAAAAAAAAAAAAAAAAAAAAAAAAAAAAAAAAAAAAAAAAAAAAAAAAAAAAAAAAAAAAAAAAAAAAAAAAAAAAAAAAAAAAAAAAAAAAAAAAAAAAAAAAAAAAAAAAAAAAAAAAAAAAAAAAAAAAAAAAAAAAAAAAAAAAAAAAAAAAAAAAAAAAAAAAAAAAAAAAAAAAAAAAAAAAAAAAAAAAAAAAAAAAAAAAAAAAAAAAAAAAAAAAAAAAAAAAAAAAAAAAAAAAAAAAAAAAAAAAAAAAAAAAAAAAAAAAAAAAAAAAAAAAAAAAAAAAAAAAACACTTGACGATAATCGAGACTCATGGAGATCTCAACGTACTGAGGGTTGCTGAAACAGCGATATCTTTTTTGGTCGAGCGTTGAGGCGAAAATCGCATTCTTTCTTCCTAGTACTTGTATGATGTTTTTCGACATATCGGCACCGGTACCAGTCAAAAGTTTCGACCGCCCCCGGTGGGGCAAGGGTTATGGGCAAATCTTCAAAAAAACCGCCCACGGATTGGGCGTTTTTCTTGCCCATACTTGATGTCTAAAAAGCGTAGTGATTGCTGGATGAGGTTAGTATTAGTGACACAAAATTGTGGATTACTCCCTCCGTGGTGCGATCATTTGAAAATCTCGTTTTTTTCGACGTGCATATGTCCCTAGCGCTAAAACGCTGCTTCTGGGCAAAAAATCCATAAGAAGGTCTTTCCGTACCCAAAAACCACTGTTTAGGTAATTCTTTAGTCCCAAAATCCCACCGGGGGCGGTCGAAACTTTTGACTGGTACATGTACTGTAAGAGTATCTGTACTTTTACAGGGCTTCCTTCTTCTTACACTTGCACTTGCACTTGTAATTACAACTTATTCTTACAGGGTCAGGGCACTTGAAGTTGGTTCTGGATGGTGGGGGGAAGCTGGAACCAAAATTCAATTTTGATGCTTGCACAAGTTCAGTAATTATGGACGCCTACTTGTACGGTAAGGTAAGAATAAGTTGGAACTAGGAAGTATCTTGTTCAGTATCCGTATGTACAGTACCGGTACAGACCTTTCAATATGTAGGTACCCCGTACAAGTACAAGTACGGTACTACCTGGTACGCGAGTTGGTTGCCATTTGCGGTCCATTTTCCGCTGTTTTGGTCATTGCTCCAATTCCCTATATTCATCCAAGTGAAGGTTGAGTACGGATACCGTATCGTAGGTATGTCCCCGCGGCCACGACTTGCACCCCTAAAGAGGTGGAATAATGGGGGAAGGGGTTGATTATTAAGCGGGAAAAGTTATGCTTTAGATGATGGAAGTGGTCACGTGACTCTGACTTTTTCAGCGAGTGATTTGGACTCGAAATGAGCCGAAAAAATGGGTCCATGTCTTTTATCGGTGAACTTAGTTGGAGGGTATCATTAGCAAGAAGAAAAGTGCTTTTTGGATGGAGACTTTTGTGGTGAAAAAAAGGTGAAACGATCAATTGAGGGTTCTGAGTTCGGATTCATGGGCTTTTTGCTGTTTTTTCGGCCATTTTTTGGCTCATTGAATCACTCACTGTTCAGAGCTACTTGTACTGTACTCGTACAAGTATACAAGACCAATAGAGCATGTCCAGAAGGAAGAGGGCAGCTTAAGGAAGGTCAGAGATCAGAGAAAAATGATGAGTTTTTTTGACGATCCGGAGAAAAAATCCATTCAGAGCCAAATGCACTCTTCAGAATTGTCTCATCTGAAAAGAGAGCTCTGATATTCTGTGGAAAACCGCGATTTGGTCCATATCAGCTTTTCTCTGTTACAAGTACTTGTACAAGTACTGTATGTACTGTACTATAGATGGTGCCAATATACTCCAGATTGCTCAGAAGTGGATATAATTGTAAGAAGATACTCAGTTACAACTTATCCTTACCCCCTCTTATCAGTCGTGTGGATACAGTACATACTGTAGCCATAAGCATGTAGGAAGTACCGGTACTGGCACTTGTACCCTCTTTTACACACATCACTGTATTGCCCGGTACCCACATAATATGTCCAGTCTGGGATGTCCAAAATGAGGGGTTGATGGAGGGGTGGAAGGCACAGGGGGGCGGGGGGAGAGGTGAGAAATATTGGGAAATTGCCTGAATTGATTGGTGTCTTTGTTGAAGGTCTATATATGATGCAGAACTAAATGTACAGTACATTCGAGTATTTGTACCGTACCAGCACACGTACCAGTACATACAAGTATCCTTACCGTTACCGCAATAACTCTCAAGTGGAAATATCGGTAGGTTGAACGACACGCTTCGGAAAACCGGTACTTGTATGTCCATACATATTCGCTTGTCCCACTTGTGTGGTACCGCTTGGCAGCTGGCTTCCGCGGCGCTAAAACCCCGGAAAGTTGCTAGGGGCATCATAGTGTTTTTTCAGATCCAGTCTCTGGGCTAGTAAGCCCGGCTCCGAAACTAGACGGGGGAGATAGTGTAATCATTTCTTTCATTTATTACATGACGTTGAAGGGGTACTTGTAGACTTGAGACATATTCTAAGACTCCCCAGATTACAAAGTATAACTCTGACCAAGACGAAGACGGAAGGAAAGGAAGGGTCTTTACGTACGCACCGCCAGCTTGAAGAGTCCATACATCAAATAATGAGCCCACATATATTCTAGACACAAAATACACTGCTGAGTTTTTTTATTCTTAGCCGCAAGCCCGTTCCAGCGGATTAATAAATTCAGTTTAAACACCCTCCCGACAACAAAGACCTGTTTTTAATCCGTTCGGTTTTTTTTATTCTAAAGAGCGGACTCCCCCCGTTCTGTCTCACCGATCTCAAGAAGCTCAAATTTCTGTCTCACTTGACTGCCGGTACCCCGGAAAAATAGTGCCGTGTACGCACCTTTAGCTCCTTCGTATAGTACCGTAATGTACACCACTAAGTCTACCCATCTGGGCTCTACGTCACATAAACGGCTATTGTTATGTCCTTACAAAAGAGCGGAATGTGGGCAGAGCAAATGTCTCTATGACCACGACCTGATAACCACGGTAACGAGTTTTACCCTCATGCCATCTCTCACATTTCCCTCCACGTCGAGACAAACCCGGAAAAACAAACAGGCCAAAAAGCGGAGAAGAATGCAGCCCCTCAGTAACACACTAATTAGTCTGTTATAGGTCATCTGAGACGTGTCGAGGAGGTGGAGATGAGGAGACTGAAAACACGCGCGCAACCTCGGCTAAACACGTACCGGCACCGGCGTACTTGTAGTATGAGGGATTAGTTTGGACCAAGGGGTTCAATACCCGGCCATGGCCTCTCATTGGGCTACCAACTGCGTCTTCTGAGCCCCATACTAGCTCTTTTTCAAGCTCCGAACAAGGTATAGTAGCCCCACATAGTCTAACGCTAGTTTGGGGGGCTTGGAGGGAACGATAGCCGTGGAAGTGGTTCGAATAGCATTTCAGCACTATTGTTGGATCCTCCGGTGGGGGCGAATCTAGCCGTATCTTTCTTCTGGTCGTCTGCCCTCCTGATGGCGTGAAACATGGGGACCGGAACTCTTAGCTCAAGTTAAAAAACAAACAAGTGTTGCCGTGCGACATGGACGTGGATTGAGAGAATCGTCAGCAAAAATGTAACGAATTTTTCTGACAGACCCAGTAGTACCAACATGTCACGAGTTGTCTGATCCCCCTGCGCATTTGGAAAACGGCCTCAAATGTCGTATTAATGTGTCAACAAGAGCTTGGCAGCTTGGCTCCTCCTGCTAGTCTAGAACCCTGCGGGGAAGACAAGAGAGCCGATAGTGCCGTGACATGTATCAGGTGTTCAGCCGCTTATAGACAACAGGCAAGACACGGTCTCCGACGGGCAGCTCAAGCCCCAGAGCTCAGAACTGCGGAAAGTCCGTGTTTCGTTCAAGAAACGACTACTGGTGTGTACAACGGACACTAGGGGACAATCCACCAGCAAAAGCACCAGTCCAAAACATAATCTAGCTGACCAAGCACGGTGAGACTTTTTGGCTTGGAAATCTCGTCTAAAAAAGCCTGGCTTCATTCAGTTCTAGCTTGTCTCATAGCGCTAAATGAAACAGTATAAATAACAAGAGGGAGCTCCAGCCAGATATACTCGCCCCCCCATATCATCAACAATGATTGGAAACAACCAACTTAACCAAGTGGGATCATTACAACACCGCTTCCCCAAGCTCCATAACCCCTACCTGACCGCGGCAGTGGCCACCATGGGTGGTCTGCTCTTTGGCTTTGATATCTCGTCAGTCTCTGCCTTTGTCGATACAAAGCCCTACAAGGAGTACTTTGGCCACCCTACTTCCATCCAACAGGGAGGTATCACCGCCTCCATGTCAGGTGGATCGTTCTTGTCGTCTCTGGTAGCCGGATGGATCTCCGATCGACTCGGTAGACGTTTCTCCATCCATTTTGCCTCCTTCTGGTGGGTCGTGGGTGCCGCCATCCAGTCCTCTGCCCAGAACAAGGGTCAATTGATTGCAGGTCGATTGATTGCCGGTCTTGGTATCGGTATTGCTTCCTCCGTTATTCCCGTTTACATCTCAGAATTGTCGCCCAAGAAGATTCGAGGTCGACTTGGAGGTCTGTTCCAGTGGTCTGTAACCTGGGGTATCCTCATCATGTTCTACATCTCCTTCGGTCTCAGTAACATCCACGGAGTGGCTGGTTTCCGAGTCGCATGGGGTCTACAAATCATCCCTGGTCTGCTAATGTCTCTAGGATGTCTCTTCCTGGAAGAGTCTCCTCGATGGCTTGCCAAGCAGGACCGATGGGACGAGTCTGTCCGAGTCTTGCGAGCAATCCACACAGGATACGGCACTGAAGAGGACATTCTGCTTGAAATTGAGGAGATTCGAGAGTCCGTGCGAATCGACCATGAAACTAGAGACCTGCGTTTCTGGCACCTGTTCCAGAAAGACTCCATCAACCGAACAATGGTTGGTATCTGGGCCCAGATCTGGCAGCAGCTCACCGGAATGAACGTCATGATGTACTACATTGTGCTCATTTTCACCATGGCCGGATACACGGGTAACGCCAACCTGGTTGCTTCTTCCATCCAGTACGTTATTAACATGGTAATGACTGTTCCTGCTCTGCTGTGGATTGATAAAGTTGGTCGACGACCCTTGCTGCTGTTTGGATCCGTGGTTATGATGATCTGGCTGTTCGCTGTAGCTGGTATTCTTGCTGTTTACGGCACCCAGATTCCAGAGGGTCTTAACGGAGACTCGTACACAACTGTTGTGATCGAGCCTACCCACAAGCATGCTCAGAAGGGAGTCATTGCTTGTTCATACCTGTTTGTGGCCACTTTTGCTCCTACTTGGGGCCCTGGAATCTGGCTCTACTGTTCGGAGCTGTTCCCCATGAAACAGCGAGCTGTGGCAGCTGGTGTGACTGCTGCTGCCAACTGGATCTTCAACTTTGCGCTGGCTCTGTTTGTGCCCTCGGCCTTCAAGAACATCAACTGGAAGACGTACATTATTTTCGGAGTCTTCTGTGTCGTCATGACCATCCACGTCTTCTTCCTCTTCCCAGAGACCAAGGGCAAGACCCTGGAGGAAATTGAAATGATGTGGGCCTCCAAGGTCCCTGCGTGGAAGTCCCACAAGTGGGTGCCCGACCACATTCCTGGCGCCGTCACCGAAGACGAGAAACACTCGGATGAGATGGTTGAAGCCATCGACACTAATGAAGAGGAGCCCAAGGTGGTCACCGCCAATGCCGAGGCTCCTCCCCCTCAATTGTAATCAGTAATTAATAGGTAATAAGCCTAAGACTCGCTTGAGTGTGAGAATTATTAAATAGTAGGTCCATTAATTATACGCAGGCTCTCAACAGATGACGCCCATAACAGAGACAATTGCGGCGCTGTTAGCTATAGACATCCTGAAGTCAACAGCTGTGAACATTACTAAATACTGGTACATACTGCAGTCGTCTGTCACCTCATTTCAACTGGTACACACTGTAGTCGTTTGTCACTTCTCATTACTACTGATACATACTGTATTCGTCTGTCACCTCTCATTTCAACTTATTTTGACCGTTAATCTAGAACAGGTTTGCTATCGATTCAATGTTGAAAGGAGAACTCCTCATTTCCAGAGGAATATCCTGTCCATGCCGATACAGAATGCTCTGTGCTGACCCACATAAGGGTGAGTAGACTCCTCTGACAAGTATCTCTGTTACATGTGTAAGACCAAGTAGTATGCCTTGACTGACTCTAGAACCGAAAGTGCCATGTGTCCATCCATTTACACTGACGCCAACTGGGGAATCGAATATCCTGATTGTGACAAGACTTATGAAGGTATGGTGGTGATGATGTGTGGTGGACCGATCTGTTGGAGATCGGCTAAGCAAAAATCCATCTCTCTGTCGACGGCTGAAGCAGATTATATGGGCCTTTCTGAGGGGGCTAAACCCGGCATGTGGCTACGCCAGGTGCTTGAGGAGTGCAATCTTGGGTTACCAGCAAATCAGTCATTGGTTGTATACACAGACAACCAGGCAGCTCAACAGATCAGCACACACCCGGCATTTCCCACCACGTACAAAGCACATTGCTTGAAGGCTCCATTACACCAGAGAAGAGGTGGAGCATAATAACATTGATGTCCAGTACATTTCAACGGAACATTAACTCGCTGACATCCTTGCTAAGGCTCTAAATGATGCAGACCATCTATGCTGCCAACGGACAGAGGCCACTTCCATAGCTATTGCACAGTGACACAGTGGTAGTCTGAGAGCTGCCCAAGCTCAATTTGTATTTCATGATGTAGACCATCGGTGGTCTAAATGAGGTGTTCTTGTACAGTATGGTAGTACCCAGTGCACTGATTAGGATATCCCTTTTAAAGGTACAGTGATATCACTCGACTTGGTCTTTCGTATCCAATGAAACAGGAGAGCATAATCAGTACAAGCCCATGACTCTTGCCTGACTCTTCATATTGACAAGGCTAAAAGACATGCAATTAAGCGACAAGAACCCTTGCATCACCAAGGTGTGCACCGAACATGCCTCTTCCTACGTCATTTAGAAGACAGGCAATCATGTCTCTTGAACCTGGTGTAGTTCAACATGACCGCAAGAGTGGCACAATGCGACCCCACATTCAGTGAGTATCTCTATCACCTTGATGTTGTGCTAGGGACAGTACTTGTACCCGAGATCAAAGCGCATTTGGAAGAGTTATCTGTTGTAAGATTGGAGGTTACGGCTAAGAAGACCTAACCCTACGTCCCAATTAGGAGTATCCAATCCAGCCAATGAAAGTGTTTTATACACGCGGTTAGGGTTGTGACAGCATGTACGTGTTAATATATCCCAAGGGGATGATATCAAGTTAATCAACAGATCGATTATCACGGTATCATCACTTGGAGTTACGTCCTATAGTGTGTATATCATAGCATAGACGACTAGACCTACAGCATTATCGCACAGGACGACTAAACGGCACTTGCATCATCACTCGGTAGTAATCTCTAAATGTGGATATCGTACAACCTGGTAACTTACAGCAAAAGGTGTTATTGGATAGACTCTTCCTGGATATGCTGTACTGGATATACAAGTACCGGTACCGGTACTGCACTGCTGACCCCTGTCCCAGTTCAATTTCAAACAGCCCAGATCAAGGTTTTGATGCAGTACCAGTGGTGAAGTAATAATCAATTGAATGTATTACTTGTAGTAAAATATATACCAGAAGTAATCAATAGAAGTTCTCCAGTAAACTCATAAGGCGTTCTCTATCCATGAACATCTCCAGTTCACTCTTTTCCGACAAGTAATGCCCGCAAATACCTGATTAATCTCCTGGGCATACATGAACCCCCCTACAAGTACAGTGTAATCTACTGGTACAGTATCGCAGTCTTTTCTGAGACAGGACATGAAGTTACTCCTCGAGAAAATAAAAACTAAAAAAAGGGCGTACTCTCCGCTCACGTGACAGCTTTTTATCCACGTGACCCTCCAAACAGTACAAGCGTAGATCATTATTGTACACTGCAGGTACCGGTACCCTAACCTCTAATTACCGTGTGCACGCGTAACTTTAGCTAGACGCGTCTTCTCTCCAAACAACCTACGTGAAGATTAACAGACGGAAGACTAACAGCGACCGTTTCACAGCATGATCATCCAACCAGACCAGTTTGAAGAGACGTATCGGGCGCTGTGCAAGACCAGTATTGCCCACATGACGTGCAAACTGGTGGTCTTTGTCTCATGTCTCAATGTCGACGCTCTCTGTGGAGCTAGAATGTTTTCTGATCTGCTACGAGCTCAGTTGATTCCTCATAAGACCGTTCCTGTGACTGGTTATGAGGAAATGATTCGAAAGTATCGGGCTTTGGACCCCGAGATTCTCAACGTCTTTTTCATTGGATTCGGAGCCACCCAAGATGTGGGGGAATTGTTGAGAGGAGAAGACGAGGAGGTGGAGCTCAAAAAGATTTATATTGTGGACGGAAACCGGCCCTGGCACCTCGACAACATTCTGGATCGTAATATCGTCTGTTTTGACGACGGCAGAGGAGATTTGGAACAGAGAGGAGAGCTTTTGGTGGCATACAACTGGTTGAACGAAATGAGTGCTGAAGAACTGGATGCTCTGAGTGATCTTGAAGATGAAGACGAGGAAGAGGAAGAGGAAGAGGATGAAGAAAATGAGATCATCAAGCGGAAAAACGGGGTCCACAGCAACACTCTTGAAGACTCGGATAATGAGTCTGATGGTGGAGATCTGGTGGATACTCTACTTCCTTCCAAACGGTCCAACTCGGAAGATTTGCCCGACGCCAAAAAACTGCATTCCCAACTTTTGTCGGCAAAAAAACAAAAGGACGAGTTTGAAGATAAAATCAGAGCCTACTACCAGCAAGGCACGTCTCAGTCCTCCCCAGCCTCCTGTATGCTCTACACGCTCATGTCTCTTATTGGTGAGACGTCTATCACACGGTTATGGCTAGCAGTGGTGGGTGCTTCTTCTCTGGACAGTCAGTACCCGCAGGTTTTCCAAGATTCGTTTCCCATGCTTGCAGATGAAGTGAATCGAGTGGGAAACGAGGAAACGGCTGCTCAAATGGCCCAGAATGCAAACTCGGAGGCTCCCATGGCCGAAAAGGATCTCGTCACGTCTCTCAAGCTCGAAACGGACTACTCGCTCTTTGTTCTGAGGCACTGGAACATTTATGACTCCATGTTCCACACGGATTACATCTGGGCCAAGATGAAGCTGTGGACCGAAAAGGGCCGTCAAAACTTTCAAAAGATGCTGGCCATTATGGGCGTTTCTCTGACGGAGGCTCGGGAGGGCTGGATTCATCTCAAGGTGAGCGTTAAGCAGGGTCTTAACAAACGCATTGAAAAGGCAGCCAAGGTGGCCGACCTGGAGGATCTTTTGCGACCGGGAGTCGTGCGAAAGTTTGGCTACAAAGGTTCTCTCACTGCGGGAGACTGTGTTGACGCTGCCGGAGTGATTCTGCAGCTAGGAATGGACAAGTCTCCTGCTGGATTGGATCATATCAAGGAGGGAATTCTTCTCACAGCAGACCAAGACTACCATGATGAAGCACAACGAGACCAGTTCTGGGTAGCCAATTTCTGGAGTGCTTGGGACTCGTTGGAAGAGGTGGACACTTTGCTGCTTGGAATCAGCAAGGCCAAGTTGCTGCAGCAGGCCGTGGCTCGAACTACTACTGCATTAATTGAAAAGGGCCAAATCCGGCCTGTTTCGGACTACTTGGTAGCTGTAGTCAAGGAAGGACCTGATCTGCCACTGTTCAGAAACCCCCTGGCTCTCTGCCGGCTGGGAATCTGGATAGCACAAACCAAGGCCGAGGCCCACAAAAAGAAGTACTCTCCACCATTGGTTCTAGCCTCTCTGGACAAGAGCACTGGTAACTACATGGTTCTGGGCATGAATCCTCGTCAGGCTCGAGATTACCACTATGTCATGGGCGAGGATGAGGAAAACGACCGGTTTGTTTTCAACCAGTTTACTCAGCGGTTTGCAAAGGCGGCAGAGGATGTGCATACAAGATACAAGATGGACATGTTTGAGATGGCGGTGATTGAGGTGGACAAGCACGATTTGACGCGGTTTCTGGAGCGGCTGACTGTGGTGTAGCGACAGTCTTGTATAAAAACAGTTACATATGATACATTAATAGAGCATAATTTTATATACAACTACCGGTACGCTGTTCTTCTATTACTATATACATGATGCCTTTCTTCTAGGGTAACATTATACTGCCGGTGTTTTCCTTGGACGCAGCTGACAGCAACACCAAGCTGATGGCGTCAACAACCATCAGTGCTGCTTGATAAATTCTAGGTGCAGAAATGGTGGTAACGAACAAGACCGCCAGAAGCATTTCACTAGGAACAGCAACAATGCTCCTGGCAACACCAATACCTCCCATGATCACAGACATGTTTTCAGGCGGTCCAAGGCCCATCTGGAGAGCTATTGTGGAGGAGATGAACGTGCCTGAAAGACCAGACAGGATTGGGGCCAGCATTCCAATAGTTTGAGACGTGAATAAAAGCTGGAAAATCCCAACGGTGAACATCAAGATGGCGTTCAACTTGCATCCAAGAATAGCCACGGGGGTGGAAGACGTGCTGTTGTTCAGAAGCTTCTCGGCGGTGTTGACAAACAGAGGTCCCAAAAATATCTGAGAGACAATGAGAATGATGGTCACTTCCACACTAAGCACTGTGATTTCCTGCATGCCCCAGTTCCATTGGCGCTTGTAGAAGAGAAAGCCCGTGTACTGAGATGTTGCATACAGCCCATAAAGGGCCAGGTAAGCCAGCAAAAACGAGTTTTTTTGTTTATCTTGCGGGGAAGGGGCCAGACGGAGAACCTTTTTCATAGGAGCAACAAAATTGAACATATAAAGCAGGCGTTCATTCCATTTCAACACGCTCCATTCGGCGTCCCATTTGACTGTCGCTCTATCCCGTGACTCTGCTGTCGTTGACTCAGGGAGAATCACAACCACGCAGCATACCCCCGCAAAAGTCAGCATCAGCCCCAATTTGCTCATTTCTGAAAAAGACGACCCACCGGCGTTGGTTGCCACTACAGTGTTGGCCAGCATGGGGGCAATCAGGGCGCCAAGAAATAAGATAAATGCGTAGAAAAAGGACACATCTGTGGCCAACTCCTGCAGACTCCGTTTCCCTTTACTTGCAGACGCCGCATCCGCAAGGTAAATGAGAAAAAAGTCAATGAGAAAATGGGTGCAGAAGACAATATTAGGGAACACCCACATGAACAGAGGAACCGATAGAGAGTAGGTGACAAAGCCCCATTGAAGCAGATATGCTATCAGGAAGGCCACCATCGACATGACAATGACAGGTTTCCTCCCATAGCGGTCCGAGAGCTTGTAAATGTGAATCTTCACCAACAGCCCTACAAGGGACCCTGCTGTTCGAAGCTGTCCTCCCACAGTGGCCACTTTGGTATGCATGTCGTCGGTCTGGCACACAGAGGCGTATTCCGTGAGGCTACCGTCGTTGAGAGTGCGTCGACACACAGCCATCAGAAACGCATCGGGACCTGTCAATTGCAGCACTCCATAGCCTAGGTAGAAGAAAAATAACGACGTGATGAGAATAGTCACCCCTGGCCGTTTGAAGTAGCCTAACGAGGGATAATGGCGGGTCGGTTGGGCAGGTGTTTGTGTCTGCCTCGTTGTCTGTATCTGTGTGTGTGTCTGTGTAGTTGTTTGTGCCGTTGTTTGTATCTGCGGTTGTGGCATTGGATTTGGTGTCGTCGTTGGATTAACCAATGGCGTAGCAGTCATGAGATGTGAAATGTGAAATGTGAGATATGTGAGATGCAAGTAGATGATGGGAGATGTTGTCTTCTGAATGAGCCACTTTGTGCCGCTGTCTTTCTTTCTTTTTATCACGGAACCGGCCCGTGTAATGTAATGTTGTTGTGGTCAACTTTCTTCATGTGCTGTCCGAATTCTGATAGTGGCGATAACAATGGAGTGCAGGAACATGCATCAGCCGACATGTTACCGGGTCCAAAGAGGTTGGGGGGAGATGTTAAATCGACGAATAAAATCCGAAAACAAAACTTTGGGTCCAAATTTTGTTGTCCTCGACTTGTACGTATTTTACTTGCTAAATGAAACCACAGGACACGTATTCGTCTCATCATGCTTTTTATCCGCATGGAATTAGGTTTCCTTCGAGAATGTCTGACTATACAAACGATCCTGGTGACTAATCCAGACCTTGTGAAGACTCTGAGTGGGTCGCCTGAACTCAGTCTATGCTTGAAACTCAGTCTTTTCTTTTGAATTCTATGTTATTAGGATCGCACGGCGTTTAGGTGAGACTTGAGTGCCATGTGATGTTCCATGTGACTTCAGTTATATCACAAGTATTTATCGTACCGGTGCCGTACTTTGTACATACCAACTTGGGTCTGTTATTGCAAGAGTTTCAAACTGAGAGAGATGGCAGCTAATTAGTTTTTTTTCAAGAATTTTGCCAAGTGAGAAGACGGTTTATCCATATATGTTGTTAGAGGTACAGCAGGGCGATATGAATTTTTTTCTAGACAGAATTAACATGTGAGACTACCGGTACTTGTACTGTACCGGTACCTGGTATTGTACTTGTACTTGTACTGTTGCTGAATCGTTCAATTCAATTCACTTGTACTGTATTTTACTGTGTTGAAGTGATCACAATGTGAAGTTGTAGTCAATTGGATGTGTGAATTACTGGGGAAATAGAAAAAAACAACTTATGAGCTGTAAAAAGACCAGCTGGGGCCTCTATGTAGAGATCAGATCAACGAATCAGTAATAAAAGTTCTCAGGAGGGTCGTGAAAGTTCTCAGGAGTGTTGCGTTGTTCAAATTCTCTCCAAATGAGAAAAGACAAATAGGAGCAAAGGGCACGATTGAGAGGCAACAAAAAGCAGATAGACAAACTACCAAAAACCATCAGCCTTATAAAAAGCAGCTTATCAAGTTCCCATGTCTGTGGAGCCCGTGGCTGAATGGCATTTCTTCACCTCAGTCCACGGGTTGACCTTTCGACGAACTTGGCTCTTATTTGAACCAGTGAGATCCCCAAAAATGATCAACATGTCTGTAGAGACGGTAGGTAACTGTTTTCCAACTCCCCTCGTAACTAGTGTGAATCTCCGTCCCACTGTTGTCGCTCTTTTCTCATTGGTCGATTGCTTAGAAGTGTATAACAGGGTGTAAACATACAGTGTGTCTGCAAAATTTTGTGCGTCTCCGAATGTCGTGTGTCACCGAATTCTGTGTATCTAGTAATTGGCAAGAGCGCTCTTTATAACTTGTGAAAAGAATCTCTCTTCTAATTATAGCTCTACATGGTGTTCTGTTTTGTATCGTATTTTCAAGTAAGGCCTATCATCTCTTGAATACGAGACGAAAACAGCGCACATCAGCAATCTGGCCTTTTTATCAACTGATCGGCCCGGTTCCAGACTCCATTGACCATGGCTTCAGAGAATATCAGCCAATAATGGCCCTCAAAAGTTGGAAGAATCGTCACATTAATAAAATGAACACAGATGTGACACAACTAAATTGAGATTTTCAGCATATAAGACTCTGTAAACATCTATGATCTCTCGTCTTGCACTTCTCGCACGTCGGAAACTTTTCGGTGTAGGTATTTTTGGAATTAACCGCGTGTGTGTGGAACGCAACATTGGCGTGTCTCAGGCAATAGTCGATTAAGAACAGTAAGGAATGCCGCGTGTACTAGAAGCTAATTAGTATGGAGGACATAGCTAGAGACTCGTCCTAAAAAGTACAGGGCTCTTTTCACTGTCCCCGCACCCGTCAAAATATGTTAAAACTTGTTACTTCAAACTGGCTCCATCTTACCTTATCAAGCTGCCTATAGTAAGAAGCCCTCCACTGAGGCTTCTGCATGCAGCATCTGCTCCTTGCTCGCTACCCCCACCTGATCATTCTCCTATATCCGATGTCAAAGTTGGGGTGACATTCCCGAAACGGATAGAAAGACGATGTATTTGAACAGTGTGGAGACTTATTACGCATTCCAGAAGTGCATATCTATACTGAGAACACTCCATAAGTCTCCATTTATACCCCCCGCGAGGTCTATTTACCTAAATGGTAAGTCAAATGCTTCCACCAATCCCCTTGTGTTTGTGTTATTTATAGGCTACCAGTCTATATACCCGTAGGTGATCAACTTAGCGGAGAGGAAAGAATGAACAGTGTAGTATTTCACATTCAACCCAATTATTCTGGACTATCTTACAACAGTACTGTAGTAACTATTCCGGGACTATCTTGCAACAATATTGTTTTGTTTGTTTGAGCTCGTCCAAACAGTTGGACTTCAAGCTTGCTGTTACGCTCTTTTAAGCGCCTGGTTGATATCAGACTTGAAGAAGACGAAGGAAAGTGATTGGAGAGAGTGATGATTTCACAAGATGAGGGAAAACTGATCGGACAGAGTGATGAATTCTCTTGAACGATATCAACTACAAGTACTGCATGGTCAGCTCTAAAGTTGCAATCAACTCGTGCATCCTGTACTTTTAAAACCAGATCAACTGATGTGCCATTTCTTCATATATACATTATCAAAATATATCCAGTTTCAGCCAGTTCCAGGCCAGGGCTTAATCAATAAGCCAATGATTTCTTAGCCATCTCTCCTCCAGTCATGTCCAATGTATGGGTCCATTCAGTCTGCTGCACTTGACTGAACTTTTGGGTCTACTTCAGAAAACACCCCTCTTAACCCTAGAGATCAAGTCTTTGGTCAATTTCTCTTGACCGGACTCCAATCTCGTTTTTCCAGCAGTGGACCATGAATGCCTCCGTCCAGATCACTCCTTTTGACGGTAATAAACGACCCAGAACCGAACATGCATTCGGACCGTCTCTCGATCCAGCTCGGGATACAATCCCACAATGTAATCGACCATCTGCTCGTCCGTACTTGACGTATAGTGGGTACGAACGTGTACTTGAGCTACCCTGTCGTGTTGTTCTGTCCAGCGCATTTGAGCATATCCGTCAGAACACACGGTGAGGATTCTACGCGTCTTAAATGATGCTAGAGCTGAGACATGTCCATATTGGTGAGCTCACAGATCTTGCAGGGACGGTACGGCACAGGCTATAAATAGGTAGAGTTCAATCGCGTTTTTGGGGCGATTATGTGGCTGGAAGTCGGGCTGATATAGATACAGTTCGAACCACAAGAATTAGATCTACAGATTCGTTCATTTTCCGCTGCCATTGGATGACAATTGCGGGTTCCGTGGGGTATCTGTGGAGAAGGAGAAATCAACAACTTCCCAAACGGTGCACTGAGTTCAACACTATTTGAGGTGGAGTAGGCCTAGTTAGTGGGAATTACTTGACGAAGGGGGACTTTGCCAAATCAAGACTTCCATGACCGCATCTTTACTAATTTATCTACCTTCGGTAAAAAAATTGGCCCGACTTTCTCAGTAATTATCCAATAAAACCACTCGAGCTCCCCAAGACCATGTAAATAAGCGTCATACTTAAGCGCAAACCCAGTACCCGCTCCTGACATATTCCCTGCTATTTTTAGTGTCTCACTAGTGTTGCGGCTAACAGAGCGGCCAAGAAAAGCAAAAAAGAGACAAAGTAAAAAGTCAGCAATCAATGCAAGCTGAACCTCAACATGAAACATGAGATGCTTTGGTGGTAGTACAACCCCAATACTTGAATCGTACTTGTACTTGTACTATCACCCGAGAAGTTTCTATTTATTCCTTTGGATCGATTCTTGATGGCAGCTTACTTGTGCTGCCCACTTCAGCGTTCCTGGTTCTTATTTTTATACTCGCGCTCTGAGCCTGACACAGAGCCTCTCTAGACGATCTGTCTCAAGAATTTCGCTTTTGAATTCAGCTCCTATACCCTTTAAATACGCATTTCCATACATGACAGGCTGGTTCCACCCTCCACTGGCAAACAGTCTAACTCAACCTTTTGAATACGAGCAGTTACGTCACTCCGGTTTTGGCCTAATCTGCAATGTTGTCTATTTATAGCGATTATAACAACAAGACCACATAATATTCTACACTAACTTGTTGAAAACAAGTCCCGTGGGGGAAAGCAGATATTATCATCCATGTCACGAGATGATAATACTCATCATGGGCTATAATAAGAACAGTAGACAAGCCTAGCGAAGCGGCTTGGATACGACAACACTCAGTGTAGACGATCATCACCGGTATAAACACTCACGGTAGACAATCACTGACCGTACTTGAAAACAGCAGTAAATCTCGACAAAGAAAGTCTTTAACCGCCTAAACAAGCAATAAGAATAAGTTGTGACTAGAAAGTATCTCAACAAGCGGTCAGAATAAGTTGTAACTAGAAAGTATCTCAAGAAGCAGTCAGAATAAGTTGCTACTATCTCAACAAGCACGGGGTTATCATTATCTCCGTCACGTGTTTTTTATTTTATTCTTTGACCATGTCTCACCAACAGACAAGTCTGCCTAAGGTTCGTTTACCCCAGTTGGTTGGCTGTAAGCGATACCGGCGTTTCTCGGTTGGAGTTTGAGGTGAGACAGCATCGTGTTTGTACGCCGAGTTGCAGGTAACATCGCAACAAACATACAGGTACCGTACAGTACCGGAACCGTACCTCTTCTCGCCCGCGTGCAACCAAACGGGCCGCTCATGCCTCGCATTATAATAAAAAATGGCTCATAGTGCAAAGGACATGGGCATACCATTGGAGGGTTACCGGTACATACCTAAAAGATGCTTGTGTGCAGAGCAAAATGCCAGCTTCTGATCGAAAGAATAGGAAGCCCGTCATTGTCGGGTGAAAGGGTATCAGCTAATTACCGTACCAGTCCTATCAAACCAAATTGGGGTCGTCGAAACATGGCTGAGCTTACAGTTCATTATCTACCGGTACCGGATACTTAGTATGTACGAAGTACCGTACCATTACATACAGTCTCGTCTACATTCAGTTCAAAGGTTACAGTACCGGTACCAGTACTCTTTCAATGTGAAGTCATGGTCTGTTGAATGTATAAGAAAAAGAAAGAAAAAGGACAGTACCAGTACTTACTCCGTACTCACACCGCAGCTGGTTCAGTATTCGACACTCGCCACTTTAACCGAAAGGCACTCTCTCTTAGTTTATTGGTTCATAAATCAGCCAGAGATACAAGACATACAATACCGGTACTCCGTACTTGTACCAGGAAAGACATTTGCTTAGTACTATAACCGGCATACTAGGTATATAGCTATAATGCATCTTAAGAATTAAAAAAAGTAGGTCGCATTTTAATTTATGATATGATATGTGCCTGTACATTTCTGTTATACATCACTTGCGAGCTTTCTACAGAAGATACTTCCGAGTTACAAGTAAATATTACCCCTATGACAATTGCTCAACAGAAGCCCAGAAAAACTTTTAAGTGAGACGAACCAACATCCCCTTCCAAGATGCTGATCCCAGCTCTCTGGCCTGTAGCTAGTTCTCTGGGCACATCTGACTGTAACTAGGAAGTATCTCCATAAGAATAAGTTGTAACTAGGAAGTATCTTCATTGACATGGCTTGATCAACACGTACAGCACATCGGTAGGTTTCTGTGAGGAGCCGCAAACAATTGAGGTGATGGAGGTGCATTGTCCCATTTCAGTATGCCATTCAATCTTCCAGGCTGGTTTATGGGGATATTGTTGGCTTCGATGTTACCGTAGATTTAGAGCTCATGTCATTGGCATGGTCCACTGGTCACTAAAACGCCAGTCAAGTACCGATTAACAAAAGGCCAAAGTGAGACATCTGGCTGTAGTTCTCGGCAACTGCACTTCCCGAAAGCCTGTATGAATGCACCTTCCTGCCTCTGCACATTCTGATCGGGCTGCATTCCCGTAAGATTCGCAGATATCCTTACACACTTGTATGGTACCAGTACATACCATACATATTCATCGGCTTCCGGTTTACTGTACTTTTCAGGAGAGAAGGGGCTAACACGGAGTAATAAGAATCACGACATTGAATAGGGTAGGAGTAAGTTATAACTAGGAAGTATCTTATTGGAAGACTGTCATTGTTTTACTTCCTCAATTCTGGCTGGAATCGATGACCGAACTGAGTATGGATACCTCCCCATTTAAGACTGGGCAAAGAGAGGCTTAGGATAAGTGAATATCCGGTTGATACGATGTTTTTGTAAGGCAAAATTTACCCGAATAGCATAGAATTGTGGATTGCTAGATTTGATGACATTTTTTTCATTCTTAAGATGCATCATGATGACTTTTTTCGAGTTTCAACCTGATCTCGATCAAAGTTGTACTTGTCGTAAGACCTCACGTTTTAGGTATTAGAGGGCTCGTTCTGCTTATTAATTCATAAGTAGGGTAACTGAGAGAGTACAGTCTAGGTAACTGAGAATAACAGTCTATACCGACGATATAATCGAAAGATCTTCTTGTTTCCGTTGGTATGGTAATGTCGCATTGTGGTAACAGCAGCTTCCATTTAAACTCCAGTCGATGCTCCCAGTCAATGCACGATGGTCTCGAACCTATACTTGGCAGTCGGGTAGACGGAAAGCAAACTCTCGGCACTAGTAGCATCGAATTCAGCCAGTAGCGTAAAACACGCTTCTGCGAGATGGCTTGAACGGTGCGGGGTTAGAGCTGTGGCTGTGCAGGCCAGATGTTTGAGCATATAGGCAAGAATGTTTCAACGGTTACTGAACGCTGTTACAATACTCTATGAAATGCGTTATACACTTGATTATTAGTGAGTACCGGTACTTCGATACTGTAGTGAGTCTCCATTAGTTAAATCATATATACCGGCATTATACTCTTTGGTCTTTTTTGGTCGCTGATATACCATTAGTGATATCTGTACTAATAAAATAAGTCAAGATGAGATATCTTAACGAATACGAGCATGGTGCAGGTTCGAAAGATATTGACTTTGTTTTATCGCCTCACACCCAAAGCGGTAATTAAGGCCGAAGAAAAAGATATCAGCACATATAAAGGAGCCATAGCTGACGTAATGCTCAGAATACAGCTACAGTATAAGGAAGAATAGCTCTGGAACCACGAATATGAGCAGAAGAATTGAGTACCTTGGTACACCTATGGCTACTGACAGAATATATATTATTTGACGGTGAATGAATTATGATGTGTTAACCAGGTCCAAGTTGTAGCCCACACCTTTCGGTATATACGTATAGATGATTCCTAATACCACTACCATTGTTTCCTTCGGTGGGCCGCTACTCTGAAGTATTGAGATGTGAGAACATGACCATTCAACCATTTCAAGTACAAAATGTACAGTTTGCATTTGTATAGCCATAGTCAGTTATCACTGCTTTCTTCTATAAAATGCTTCACTTTAAGAGTTTCTCTCAATCCACATTTGACGAGAAATTCATGAAAGCACAGATATGTAAGAATAAGTTGTAACTACTGTAGGAAGTCTCTTCAAATATGGTGTATTTGACACAAGTACATGTAGGCAAGATTTTGTTGTGACGAAAACTTCCCTTGAGCGTGTTTGAGTATTGCCTGTGTACTTTGTATGACATTGTTAGCCGCTTTCAAACATTTTGCCCATTGCACTTGCACTTGAGAAGCTCGAGTGTTCTACAAGAGTAGAAGTATTTCCATAGTATAGAGAGAGAATTGTGACCTATATTTGGATACCACCATATGACACCGATATACCACCATATGGCACTGCCTATTAACGTAGCGGATTATCCCTACTGTACTGTGTCAGCATTACCACTCAAGCATTGTACAATAATCAATAACATTAAATACACACTACTAACTACTCCTTCTTGTACAGCTTGACGTGCACTCCGGTGAGATGGCTCATTGTGAGAGCATGGAGCTTGACGGGTGGCTCGGGCTTGTCATCAGCATTCTCAAGAGTGTCAAACATCTGAGCAAGCCGAACAAGAACATATCCTGCCTCGGTTAGAGCGTATTGCTGACCTAGACAGATTCTAGGGCCTCCGTTGAACGGCAAGTACTCCCATCCCCGGGCTTTACCCTCGGCCCACCGTTCGGGAACAAACTCCTCAGCATCGTCTCCCCAGTACTGAGGCAATCTATGAGTGGTAAAGACATGGTACGAGATGACGTTACCCTTTCTGATGACGATGGGATCCTGGCCAATAGGTCCTCCTCCTCGAGGAAGAGTGGTATCCTTGGTGGCAAATCTCATGTTGGCCGGAACTGAAGGGTAGAGTCGAAGCACTTCATTGAGAACAAATCTTAGGTAATCACATCGTTTGAGACTCTCAAAGGTGATACTGTCCAGGTTTTCGCCGTCACCAAAGTGTTCAATGACCTCAGAACGCAGCTTCTTCCACACTCTCTTATCTCGAGCCATAAGGTAGATGCACCAAGACAGCAGAGAAGCAGTAGTGTCCCGTCCAGCTAGCAGAATGTTCAGAGCCTGGTCTCGGAGAACTTTGGGGTCTTTGGTTTCTCGCGCAAGCTCCCGCAGAAATACGTACTTGTCGTCGTCCACCTTTTCTTCTGCTTCAACTAGAGCTTTGGCCACGTAATGGTCAACAAAAGCATGGACTCTGGCTCCCGCAGTTTGCAGCTCCTTGGGGTTCCACAGCCAGTAGAGCATCTGCAGTCGAACTCTCTCGCCCAGATGTTCCTGGGCCTTGTTAAAGTCTTTCTGGAACGATTTCCGCAAGTCTAGAGGCATATCAGAAGAGTATGCCCCGGGGTCAGTTTCGGCAGTCTGGCATCCAACCGACTGTCCAAACAAAAACTCGGTGGCAGTGTCCAGAGTCAGGTTGAAAAAGAGCTCCTGCATATCTACAGGTTTACTTCCGTCAATTCGAGACACCAAAAACTTGAGATGGGTCTCGACCATGTGCACGTCAGAAACTTGGTCTCGGGCAAACTGAGGTCGCAGCATGGCTCGCGAATGTTGCCATCCGTTACCGTCAAGAGTGAAGATTCCGTCTCCCAAGACAGGAAACAGCTGGGCATGACGTTCACCCAGACAAAAGTCCTTGAATTGGGTGGCAAGCATGGCCTTGAGGTTCTCAGGGTCGCATGTGTTGAAAATGTCTTTACCGAAAATGTTCACCTTGTTGGTAAGAAAGGGCTTCTTGGCTTCAAACGACCGCTGGAAGCCCTCCAAAAGCTTGTGTTTCCGCGATTCCCGAAGAAACACGTAAAAGTGCCAGAGGGAGCGAGGGAAGGCTGCATAATAGAGAGGCTTGCCACACTTCCACTCCTTCTCAAGAGCATTGGTTCGTCTTTGGTAGACAACCGACGAGGAAAGAAGGTAGACAACCACAAAGGTCGCTAACGCGATTAACAGGTGAAATGTGTTCATGTTAGGTGGATGTGAAGAAAGGAATTGAACCTCGGATATGGGAGCTGCTATATCTACATTGGTGTGAGACTAAGAAGGTTCCACTGGTTCGGAGAAGCATGTGTTTGTTTGTTTGAGCATAGTCGCTATAATGGGTAGTATGGGTTGGTTTTAGAAGCAAAAAACGGCACCGATGAAAATGTCGAGAGCTGAAAGCTGATATGGCCACGTCAATTCTGGTATTTATCCCCCAGATACCGAATCATGGATCCCGAAATGCTCACTAATAAAATAATTCCGAACCTAAACATCTGCAAAGGAGAAGATATGATGCAGGTTCATGTGGGGTAAAAGTGATGGGTTTGCCGTTGAGTTTTTGATGATCCGGATCGGCCCCATTAATATCTTATTGAATAAAGACCTTTGCACATTCCAGCTGGTTTTGGTGTTATTCACGTTCATCGCTTTGATTCTACGCAATCCGATTGGTCAAATAATCCACACTAAAGTAAGCAGCCCTTTGCATTTGCTCTTCTCTGCTATCGTAAGGGTACCCCACATGTTCCAATGTGAATACACAGGCACATAAACTTCTTAGCCTCACCTTATCGTAATTAAGCAGATTCTAGAACAACCTGTCAAGGAGGGCAATTCTATAGAATGCTTATGAAAGCGTAGAATGACTACTCGTACTTGTACCAGCGAAAATTGTCACCAAAATCATCAACATTGACAAGTTCTTGAAAGGAATATGGATTTGCACATGCACACATCAACAACTCTAAGTCACAGCAACTCAACTCAATGTAGAACATCGATACCACCTGCTTCGGAAAAACACCAGGGAAGCTGGATGCAAACGGTGGCGATCTGGTGCATGTCAACGTTCAGTGCGGCTAAATAGTAGTAGGGGTTTATTAAATGAAATAGTAATACAGTATTGGTGGCGTGGGTGTTCAAGTATGTACGAGTAATTACTCCATACTTGGGACGTCCGTACAGTAAGATGTTATTGGCACAGCTCATGGTGAGAACCAATGCCAACATACTTGTACTTCTGCTAAAATTGCTTTCGCCAATTGGCTAAGATTAGTTACATCCGAGATGTAGAGAAAGAAAGTAATGTACATTGTGTTTCTGATATTCACACGTGGGTGATACCTGTGGTGAGTTTTGCACGAGACGTGGCGTGTTTAGTTGAGGGATTAGTTCAATCTTTGCTCGCTGCTCGCCAGGACCCCTTCTTAGGGATTTTTTTGTTTTTGTTTGTTCAATACTGTCATTACGGGAGTGGGCCCGTGTTCTGAAGACAATTGTCTCAACCGTCTCGTGGAGATGTCCAAGGGTAAGCCTCATAGTCAAACAAGCGTTGATGGAGGTTGAAGAATCTACATTTTTCGGTCTTGTGCATTAACGCAAAACCTCCCTTGGCACTTCGAGTTCGAAACAGGCAGTTGTGGCAACAGTCAATTGGCATTTGCGCTGCAATGTCCTCAAAAGCCTTGCGTTTCTCTCTCGTTTCGTTGACCCATTTTACTTTGATCTCCTCCAGTTGCTGAAGATTCAACTTATTAGCACTTGCTGACGGCACCAGGTCAAAGTCCACGGAATTCAACCCCGTTTCTCTCATGGCTTCCCAGATATTGGGGTAATTGCATTTGCTGGTTTCATGCGCCAGGTTTTTGGCATGGAAGACGAATCGGCGACTCAACATGCAATTCCTGCACAGCTTGGTATTTCGCAGCTTTTCAAAAGTCCTGAGGTAAGCTACAACTGCGTTAGTTGACGCCAGAATCCACTTGTGAGCGTTCCTTTTAGCAATCTCATGTGAATATGCAACATTGTTCTCATATTCAATACCATTGTGTCTGATAAGAATCGGGGCAGGAGGAGGTGGTGGATCCTGCCCATGTTCAGACTCAACTTCGACTGGTTTTAGCGAGTCTGAGACACGGTAGATGCAAGAGAGATCGGGATGCTCGACCATTACTCCGTTGGTGGTCGAAGACTGCAAAAACTCCAGACGGATAGTAACATATTCCTGAAAGGCACACAATACCTGCGACAGATGGGAAATGGTGAATTCACGGGCATTTTTCATGAGTTTTAGGACATAGGTCAGCTGGGGGTGAGCTTCGAGATCTTCCAACATCATTTCAACCGCTTCTTCCACCTGATGTTCTTGGAGGTTGTGGAACATATAATGAGACACGTCGAAGACGTATTCTTTGAGCGCCTTGAGCTGGTTTTCGGTGTAAAGGTTCTTCAACACATTGTACTTTTCGAAGCATTGGGGTAAGGACATGTCTCGGTCGTGAGGATGGAAACTGCGTTGCACGTACATGGCTACAAGACCATTGAACGTGGTGGCCACATCGTGAGGCACCATATTGTTGGGAATATCTCTGCTCCGCCCTCGGGGAGCTACTGGAAACTTGTCCTGCCTCATCCATTTTATGAGATCTCCCTCCTTGTCTCTGAAATGATCGAAAAACTCCCTCAAGTCCAGACAAGATGTAAATCCAAAGTACTCTATAATGAGTCTGACCGTGTTGGGTCGAAACAGCGTGTGTAGGTATCCGTTGGGCACGTTATCTTCAAGAACGCGTATAAGAGAGTGGAGGAAAGTTCCCGTGACTCGGTCATTGGGTACATTTGGTCGGTGAGAAAGGTCTATTTCTGACACGAGCTCCACAAGATCACTTTTTCCAATTAGGTCCAAATGGAGTTGTTCCTCGTGGTTGTCTCGGGGTCCTATGCATGTGAGTAGCCACATTTGGCGAATCTGGTGCATCTGAGCACCGGGGGTGCTGTCGAAAATGTGTAGTTGCTCGTAGCACCACCATGGAATCACTCTCTTTAGAGTACAGTATACTGCGTCCAGCCATTGGCCTATCGAGTAATCCAGAATCGCTGTTTGGATATCCTGGTGAGGATCGTTTTGCAGAAGCGTTTCACAAATCAGAGGCCCGCAAAGGATCAAGAAATCCGCCACTATCTGCTGCTGCTGAATGCATAGCTTTCGGCTACCAGTGTCCCATGCTTTTTGGTCTGCTTCAGACAGACTGTATAGAATACCTTTGTAGCTGGAGGGTCCTTTTGGGATGCGCAAGCCATCCTGTTTACGAACTAAATGGCAGAACTGGGCATATTTAGTTATCGTGTGTGTTTTGCCATGGACGGTGTATGTTCCATCGTCGTGTACCTTCATGGTTGTGGATACAGATGTTGATAATGTCGTGCGTTGCGGCGGTTTTCTTTATTCTTGTGATGATCTCAGGCGTCTTATTCTCTTGATCAATCCAGATGCTGGTACTTGTACGGTAGTTGTGTATCGTAGAATGGAACAACGTCTACCCTGGTAGGCTGGAAATACCACACTCTTACCTTTTAGGGCATTAGGGTTCAGTGTGGGAAAAATACATCACAGGGCCACATCTGAACTGTATGATACCAACCAACAAGACAAAAAAAAACAAAAAAAAAACTGTAGGATTGGTCTTTGCCCTAAGCGGTACATATTTCCATGGGGGATTTGCAAAACTGCACTAGCTTCGCGAGTTGGATTTTACACATTCATTTCTGACATTTCTGTCGAGCTACATCTAGAAGTAGGTGTCGATTAGAGTTGCATGACGCTCGTATATTCTCAACAAGAACACACTCATCAAATCGTTCATGTAGGGTTATTTACAAGTACAAGCGCTTTGTTCGACCCTGTGGATTAATCGTAATTAAATTGCCTAATGTGTCTTTGGTCGTGTTTAGTCGATGAGACGAGAATGGCAGAAGACAACTAGAACTTGTTGGGTAAGCGGTCAACTACAGTGCTCGTACTTTGGACCTACAGTCAAGGAAATTATTATTTCTAGGCGATATTAGTAAGCGTGTGAGAATACAATATTGGAACGGTACTGGTGGTTGAAGAAACAATGGATTCAACGTTTTCATGTACTGAGAGGTCGTTAATGGGTTCGTTACTACTGGTACTTAGACTCAAACAAGTAGCATGTCAAGTAAGTTGTCAATTAATATTTTTCAACCTATAATGCAATATTCACTCATCAAGCTCATTGTCGTCTTTAGAAGCTGAAACAGCATCAGCATCCCTTCTCAGCTCTCATATCTTGGTTCTGCCTGTTAATTAATACACACCTAGCCCTAACCTCTGAGCAGTATACGAACGAAAGAAACATAATGGGGAAGCATTTTAGAAAGAAAGATGTATAACAAACGTAAGCAACTACAACTAGCCTCGTATTCCCATCCCATCTCTAAGTCGTCTTTTTCGTATTCCCATCCCATCTCCAAGTCGTCTTTCTCGTAGTATCAATCTACATCTAGACTTAGTATACAAATATATGAGGATAGAAGGGGAGATGTAAGGAAGACTGTGTCGCAAAGACTTTAGATGCGGTGCTCAGTATCATATTCGAAAGTTCACAACTCTGAATGTGTATCGTTTGACGAGATCCATGTATATTATTTAGTTGAGGCTACAAGTACCTATTAGAGCTTGAGCTTCAGCGCCTAGACCGATGATGTTGGCAAATCGAAAACGATATCTTTCACGGGATGCACCAGTCATAACTGTCTTTCTCTTATTCAAGGTGAAATCGAGTCTACGTAAGCTGGTTCTTACTGTTGATGATTTGTACATATGTAAAGATAGACAAGGTAGGAATATTGACAACAGAACGGAAAATACTATAAAGCACCAAAAGTGAGGCAAATATGCATTTAAAAGACGTAATATAGACTATCTGACCCCGCAGAATCGATATACGCCGTTTGTTTTCATTTTTGTGTCACTTTTTGAGGAACTTTTTCTCTTCCTTCTTTTCTCCAACCACAACTTGTACACCATGTCAGACTCTGACCAGGGATTCTTCCAATGGGTTTATCCAACTGCCATATTCATCACATAACTGGCAATAGAACAAGTACCGGTACTTGACATCGCATTTTTATTCTTAAGATGCATTATAGATACAAGTATGTACCTACCTTGTACCAGGTAGTAAGCCAGATATTGGCTTTCAATGAATCTTACCCCCATCTCGGTGTGCTCGTCTCCGCAGGTCGATGTCTCCCAAGTCTTGTCCGATATTCTTCGTCCTCAGGGGGGGGGGATCATGATTACTGCCAAATCATTAAATGATTAAAGGAATAGAGAATAAATAGGAAAAGGAAGAGAAAGTAGATGGGAAGATGAATAAAAATTGAAGCGAGTCGAAGAGAGTCTAGGACTCGGAGTACTTTTTTATTTTAATTTTAACCCTCTGAATCCTCAAAAGTTGTACTTTCGTCCCCGACGACCACAGAGGACGTGGCGTAATGGTAGCGCATTGGATTTCGGTTTGTTTCGTACGAACGACGTCCTCCAAAGGCTGCGGGTTCGAGTCCTGTCGTCCTCTGCTTCTCTTTTTGTTCCATGATTCGTGAGTTGTCTTTCTTTTTCTCGTTTCTCTCTTTTTTGGTAGGCATCTCTACACATATGAAGTATCACCGCTGGTGCCGTACTTACTTTTCGCGCGCTTACACTGCTGTTAGTGAGCAGAAATATTTATTCCTCTTCAGCAAAATCAATAATGGCTCTCAACTATGATGCAACTGAAACTCTTGCAGGTACCTGACTGAGGAGAAAAAGAAGCCCAAAATAAGCCCTTTATTGATGCAAATACAGGCACTAGAGTTATGGAGAGTGCTCAAGTGCGTTCTCCGCCTGCTCCTGAGCGGATGTACCGGTACTGGTAGTGCTCTTCATGAGCTGGTAGTGCTTTTCATGAGCTGGTAGTGTTCACCTCCAGCAGAAGACACTAATAAACAGCTCAGGATGGAAAGAAGCCTAGCTG
Organism: Yarrowia porcina; assembly: GCA_900519025.1. Taxonomy (NCBI): domain Eukaryota; kingdom Fungi; phylum Ascomycota; class Dipodascomycetes; order Dipodascales; genus Yarrowia; species Yarrowia porcina. The sequence continues at coordinate 686,307 of ULGT01000001.1, forward strand.
GGAGGACGCTTTTGTAGAGTTTCTTGGCTGTTGATTGATATTGGTACCTTTTCCGTGCTGTGGTAAGTTGTTTCTCTTTATATACAGAACTCCTCTAGCATTGGCAGCAGTTGATATCATTGAATATGAGTGATATTGCACTGACTGAAGTGACGTCTTTCTTATCACCAGAACATGTTCCATAATAGTACGGACTTCATTCTTTGCAACATTGACTGCCTGGAAGATGTGGGTCACTTTTTTATATTCTCAAGACTACAATACATGGGTGATCAGGACCCACGTACTTGGAAATGCTTCCTAGTTACAACTCATTCTCAAAAGGTACCTGTACAGTACAAGAACAAGTAAAGGAACTCGTTGCTCATGTTAACCAATTCACTGGTTTTGCTATCGAACAGCAAGACAATTGGTTGGTACAGAATGTATTGAAAACTGAAAAATCATGGGAATAGACGCTATCGAGCTTTATATCGCTATCGCTAAAACGAGCTGTTTCAACTCTTGGTCCTCATTTTGATTACAGTGAGAGTGAGTAAGATATCACGGAAGGTAAAGAGTGCCAGAAGAAAATAGAATCGGCAGATAACTTTTCTTTCAGCGACCCCCATAAAAGTATACGGGGTGTGCCGGTTGTGACAGATGTCTGTCCTATAGATAGAGGCCATCTACTGGTCTGGAATCTCTTGGAATAAGTAGCCTACTATGTTTTAAAAAAGACTCTTAACCTGTCACAGTAACCATGTCACCTTACATTTGCTTATGTGTTATGTGACACAAGCCAAAACTTGGATTGTGTCGAAAACCTCCCCTGCCTCGCTTGACACCTTACACTACCTCCACTTCCGCCGAATTGGAGACAGAACATGATTGCGTCCGCCGCTTTGGAAGTGGAGGGGTTGTGTGAGTGGTGTGGGGGAAGAAGAAAGTAAAGTGTTGTATTACTTACCAGTGGGGTATGTACTTTTGGGTCCACCTTATATTAGAAAAGGGAAGCTGAGTAAGCTGGATGGAGATCAATGAGACAGTTGAAGACATGAGAAGATAATTTTAGTAATGGTACATCTGTTCGACAAGTATCCACCTCTGGCGTGGTGTGTAAGTGTTTACATTAACTAAATACCAATCAATACACTTCTTGGTTTTCAACAGAAGCTGACCACGTATATTATGAGTGTATCGCAAGACTACACGTTTTCCAAATCAGTTATCTGTTGCAACCAACCCCTCAAGAGTGAAACAAGGATGTCCTTGTACGAGTACGAGTATGTACTTACACCGAGGGGACGTGGAAGAACTAGGAACTTCTGAAAGAACTTGCGGTGTACAGATAAGGCGTAATTCGTTTCATCTATGGCAGCAAATATCATTGATTCAAGTCGTTGAAAGTCACACGTGTATTGATACGACTACCACTGATGTCTTCTAATTATGACACGCCTGCCTTTGACTTTTGAGCACGGCTCCAACTTACGTCAAGCAGGGATTGGCTTTTTGTGGTCTGCAGAGAAGCCTCAGGTATTGGCAAGGAAGGAAGTTTTCTTTCCTACGTATTTAGATCGGATTTTTAAGCGCAAAGGTATGGTGGTTAGCAGAATCTTTTACAGTACCGGTACTTTATCTAGCCATTGTGCCCTAACTCACCACGATGGCATAGAAATCAGAAGTGTAGAAATCATGCAGACTGCAAATGGTACATTACTGTGCAGGTTTGAGGTGTGTCAAATCAGTGTAGAGCAATCCACCTGACCTCTCAATTCTGGATAAATGTCTCACTTCCCCATATTATGACATCATATATCAGCTTGAAGTGATGTAACTTCACAATCTATTTTTATATCCAAACTTAGATTTGAACTTCGATATCGTTGAAAGCTGTTGAAAAATGTATAGAGAAAAAAAAAATAAGGTGATCTAGTGTAGGTTATATGGTCATCTCCTGAGTTGGTACCCTTTTTGAGCCATTTTGACCATGACACTGTTTGTATCTTGTTACTTGTACAACGTCAAGTCATCCCCTCCGCATGATTCATGCGTGCTTAGAATAGACGAGAAGTCTATACCCAACGGCATCACCAATATGAGTGGATATGGACGCAATCTATTTACAGAACTTCTATTTTTTTCTAAAGAGTTTCTGATGTATATAAAGGGCTCGAAACTCCCTCTAATCCGTATCGAATAACATCAATCACTACCACTACAACAATCACCACCACTACAACAATGCTTTTCAAGACCTTCACTCTTCTCGCTGCTGCTTCCACTGCTTTCGCAGCCCCTGTTGCTTGCGAGCAGCCTAAGGACCACCATGAGTCTTCCCATCCCACTTATACTCTTAATGCTTTCATGCCTGGCCAAGGAGCTAGCGGCATGAAGGCTCTACAGATTCGAGGAAATGACGTGGTCTACGGTCTTGAGCAGGGATATTCTTACTTCAAGGTTGAAGATGTCGGAAATGCCATGGCAAACGTTCTCTCTGAGGGCCAGAAGCCTCGACAGCTCTTTGCCAATGTTAAGACCGGCAAGCTCGAAGTCAAGGATGCTCCCGCGCCTCCTCTTGAGGGTAACAGCGGAGGCTGGGCTTTCAAGGGAGACGGCTCCGTCAAGGAGTTTTCCTCTTATGGAACCCGAGAGTTCTACTCGTGCACCTCTGAGACCGACCCTCTTCATGGTGGACAGGTTGTCTACGTTTTCAACGGTGGTTACGCATGCCAGGACCCCATCAAGTTCACCATTGGAGCTACCAAGGAGTAACCAGGTCCATCCCCTTGTCCTGGACATCTGACTTGTACCTCTTTTGCCGCAACATTTATAATTTATCGCTCCTTTAGTTTCTTTCTAGCTTCTCCAAAGTCAGAGGATGATAACTCTTAATACATTATCGTATTCCATTGTAAAGTCCAGGATATTGACCATAGGTAAAGGAACTCTTCCACTCAAGTAAACAAGTCTTCTATAATTGTTTGTTTCAAATGTCATACTGTACACGACACCGGTACGGTACTTTACTGTGCAATTTCACAGGTACTCAAGTAGCCATGATTGGTTTGACATGGCTTCTTCAATAGAAATTTTAGAAGATATTCAGTCGCCCTGTAACAATGCAATAAACGAACCAGTACAAGTTCTCAACTCTTGGGATATAGTAGATGATGAGGGGGGGAGGGGGGGTAAGGAGCGAGAAGGGTTAGTGCTGATGTATGAGGTAGCGTAGTTCTATGACAGTATGGTTGTGGAGAGAGCTGATCGAAGTAGAACCGAGCAAGAAAGTAGGTGATATACCCTTACTTCTAGCTGTATTTGAGATGGTGTTGGAGTGACTGGTACTTCGTGAATGTGTCTCTGTATACTATCCGTGTCCCTGGAGCCCAGCTCTGGGTGCACCAGTTCAATCTGGTGAACCAGTTCAATTACTGGTAGCGGTACTGTAATCGAATACCGGTAGTGAATGAGCACAACTAAGCCTAGAAAATCTCTTACTGCTTGTACTTGTAGGACCACCTTTCTGTATTGTAATGGGCAGTAAAAGTTGTAGCGAACTGAGCGTCTTATACTTCGTACCGAGGTACCGGTACTGGATTGTAGGAGTGATCATTAGAGAAAAATAGAAGACGGAGTCGAACAAGCATATATTACAAGTACTGTGCTGTATCCCCAGCTACTACTTACACCCCAAGCTCTGAGTGATTTGGAATATATTGGCACCTATAGAGATAACACACCGGGAAAAGCTGCTATGAACTACATTGTTGTGATCTAGGAGCTAGACCAAATTCCAGCGGTCTCTCTGCAGATAATTTTGAGATAATCGAGATTCTATTTTCACTTAGGGGTGTACTTGTAAGTCTTGATTGCCATGACAGTGGTCTTCACTCTTCTATCTGTCACGGAACAACCCATTTCATTGTTCGAATATATCATCTTAATGAATGGGACCTGATTCATCCCGCACTTGGTTGTTGACAGTTATACAATGCTTCTTACCACTTTGGCCCTATTGATGATCAATTGAATAACCACGTTGCAACATGAGTACATTCAGTTCAAAGGTTACTCTTACATACCGTAACGAAGTTATACAGTATTCAATTGAATTTATAAGAAAATTAAGATACAATCTTGTCTTCGAGAAAAGAAATTATGATACAATCCTGTCTTCATGTCTTCATGTTGACTTGTGTACTCGGTAGCCTTGGCATCTGCATTCTTTCTGGGCTTGAATTTCGCTTTCTGGCACAAACATTATGGGGTTTAGCGAATCCATTCCTTGTAAGTCCGTAATTGCATTCCTCTCGAATGTCCGTATAGCTATTTTGGAGGTCTTTCAGCCGATAAGTCTACATTCCTCTCTAACTCACCGTTCTCCTTTCACCTCTATATCCCTTAGTTTTTGTTATACTTATTCCACCACCACCCATATGCAACAACCCGATGGAGATAGATCGCAGTATTTCGTAGTTATCGCCTCAGTACCGTACTAACATTTTTCTCGTCACTTTGAAAAGTCTCAGAGCCATGGGAGTGTCCTCAATTTTGATTACTTGCACTGCTTTTTCTTCCGTTTATCACTCTTGACGTCCTCCACCTTTACTACCAATCCGATAGCCGCCCATATCCCGCTCAACCTTTCTCCTTAGCTTCTCAATTGATCAATTCTGCCGTCTGAGATATTGTCGATTAGTTTCAATATCATTAATTCGTGAAGCCCTATGGGTTAGGTACAGTACCGGTAGTCCTCCAAACTATTTACAATGAGATGCCCATGTTCTTGGCAATGCTCTGGAACTCCTTGGTGCCTGTGGAGATGTAGTATCTAATCTTGAGGATATCCTCCTCATTTCTGCGCCGGTCAAATTCCGTTCTGGCGTATGAAATGAGCTCCTTGCGAGTTGTAGCAGGAGTTGTGTATGCTGCTTTGCAGATGTCTCTCCACAGCTGGCGGGCCGCTGCTGCCTGGACAAACTGTGTTAGTACGAACGGGTAGAAAGAGGGTCAAGCCTTACATTGACATAGTGGTCTGGAGCTGAAGACACTATAACACTGCTTACTGGTCTCCTCTTAAGATCCTCAACTTTAGACCAAATTTTCTGAAATTCGATCCGAAATTTCCCAAGAGCCGAACAAGACGATACGAAACCGTCCTGCGATTGCGTCTCGGCCAGTTTGAGGGCAATATTGGTCATTTTCTCGTTAACAGACTTGCTCAGTTCATCCGACAAACGGAGCGGGGCGACAAACTGAACGACAACTTGCTCTTGTATTCGTCCATGAGGTCAGCAGGAGGGCTGATTTTCGGGAATACAGGACTTTTGAATAGCGTTAGAGATCAAGGGCATGATAACCATTGGCAAAAGGCAGCAGTGAATGTAGCATGAAGTATGAGAGAGAGTAAGAGTATCATTGGTGCCACAATTCTACCTCGCAGACGTCCCATGTCACGTGCCGTATCCCCTCCTACCAGCTTGCCGTATGCCCCTCCGCTGACGCCTGATCTTTCCCCATACTGAGTTTGCTCATCAGTCTAGCACCCTGTGACGACGCATTGGGTAAAATCAAACAATGCTGTCTCCTTGTCCATTCTAGTACTCACGTGCTCCAGTGATTTATTCGATTTTAATGTGCTGAGGTGCCGAACGAAATGCATTAGAGGGGTGTTCAGTTGGTGAAAGAAGAAACGATAAAGTTGTGATAAGCCTCGAAAGTGTAATGTGGTGGAGTGCATGGAAGGACTTGACTCATCAACCCGACTCTTCAACTCGAGATTCTTGGTAGGGTTAGGAGATCGAGTTTTATTAAAGTAACATTGCGGCACTGTACTACTGCTTGTACTGGTCAGTACGGTACTCGTACCTTCAAGTGTCGGACGTACAAGATTTTTTCAGATCATACCCAGTTCTCTCCATGTGGAGATTGTACATTTAATGTAAGAATAAGTTGTAACTACAGTAGAAAGTATCTTCATTCAATTGACTATACACACAATGTAAGATCAACCGTTGATGCCTACTCCGTACATGTACTGTACTTGTATCTCCCTCTATGCATTTTCCAATCACAATTGAGGTACCGGTACTCGTACCGGCATCTTCGGCTACAGCTTAATCAATCATCTTCATTATCTTATATACAGGTATACCAACAACGGCCAAGGGAGACCACCACTGACAAACCTGTCGCTGCGCCCAGAACAGCCAGGAGTCGTCTCCACATGACAAATATATACAGTTCTCGTTTCTTATCGCTTGACCCAGGTAGGGGCGGCTCGGGCTCGTCGCAGACCAGGCTTCTTTCGCTCCTTGGTACGGGGGTCTCGAGTCAGGCATCCGGCCTTGGACAGTGGCTTTCGGAGCAGGGGGTTGTGGATGATGACGCCTCGAGCAATACCGAGAGCAATGGCGCCAGCTTTACCGGAGTTGCCTCCACCGACGACGGTAGCAAACACGTTGTATTTGGTCTCGGACCGGACGACAGACAGAGGGTAAAGAACCTCAGATCGATGCTGCAGATCGGTAAAGTACTCGGAAATGAGCACACCGTTGACTCGCACCTCTCCGACAGTTCCCTCGGGGGCCTTGGTAAGAATGACTCGTGCAGAAGAGTTCTTTCGTCGACCTCTGGTCACGGCTCGTCCTTGATCATCCAGAGTCTCAACCTCGCCAGTCTCGGCTCCAGAAGCCTCGTTTCGCGAAAATCGACGCAGAAGATCCTTCACCACCTGCGGCTTGAGCTGGTTGTCAATGTAATAGAGATCCGTCAGGGCCTTGGTGAGCTCGCTATGCTGGGGGCCGGAAATGGGCTCCGAAGAACCAAGCACGGTCAGGTAGGCCACTCGAGACAGAAGATCGGGAGGGTTCACTCCCTCTCGGTTTCGGGGAAGGTACTCGTACTGACGTCGGATTCGGTTCACCACCTCCATGGTCTTCTCGTGGGATCCTCGACCAGTGTACTGTAGGGCGGTTGCGGGAGCAACTCGAATGTGCTCAGCGGTCTGAGAATGTCGGCCAGGGGTCTCCTGATGGGACATGTCGACTGCAAAGTTGAGCTGTTTCTTTCCTCCTCTCCACTTCAGAGCCTCCTGGGCGACCTGCTCAGCACGCTCAGCCTCTCGGACAAACATGTTTTTGGGCTGTCGAGGAGCCTCCGTCGACTGGAACCGCACGGCGCCCAGCCTCAGGTTTTTCACCGATCGAGTTAGTCGCAGCATTGTGTTTGGGGTGATGTGTGATCTGGAGATGATTCGACCTATTGAGAAATTTCATGGGTGCAAGAATTAGACTTTGGGGTGAACGGGAGTCGTGGGTTCGATTTTGGGTGAGGAGGTATATTAGAATAAAACGATGAATAAATCGCAAAATGTTTATAAGACACATTACTATACCGAACGTGAAATATAAATACCCAGACTCCTTTAGCGTGTAGATTTTTCCTAGTATGGTACCGTTACTGGTACTTGTTCAATTAATTGTACTCGTACCAGGTACCTCACCCTTGCTCCAATCATAATAAATACTAATAAATACATCATCTCTGAAACTCGTCAATGGCCTCCTTCAATCCCTCGTTTCGTCGGAGTACCATATCCATGTCCTTCATGGTAACCACCACTCGGTTGTCAAGCTTTGCAAACGACTCCAAATCTCCTCCCAGGGTCACAGCTTGATCGAAAACGAGCTCGGTGAGCGCGTCCACGAAAGAATTATCCACGGGAACATTGCGCGTCTGTTCTGAAACGATTCTTGACACTGTTATCCAGATTGCTGCTTTGAGGCGCTATGTTAGTCAGGACGCGGATTTGACGCGTTAAATGTAAACACGTGAAGAGTCGTGTAACGATACACGGATTTTTCACACGGGGTGGTGTGTATCTCTTGGAATTAGTTATCGTCCAGAACACTCACCTGGGTAATTTCTTCCTTGGTCCCTGTTTCTCTCATGCTTGTGAGTACCGCTACTGGTACATTCGAGTTTGAGTTGGATCTCTTTTGGACTCATGCATGTCAACTATTTGGATTACGTAATTTAACGATTCTAAAGGGTGAATGTCACTACCAGTACCAGTACAGTACAAATAAACAATCTATTTCTATGTCTGTTTCTGAAGTGGTTCTAATGAGTGTCTGTGTCTCCTGTCTAGCTCTCTGCCTTTCTCTTCTTCTCCAAGTCCTTCTGCTCCTCCAACAGTCTCTGTAGCACAAACGCAGCCACATCTTCATCTTCCAGGTAACTAATGTGAGACGCAATGGCCGAAATGAACCCAAGGTCGAGTACACTCTCCTGAAGAGCGTAATCGATTCTTCCAGTGGCAGACAAGGCTCCTAGTTTGGTAATAACTCGACGTCTTTCCTCAGGTGTCAACTTTCGCTTAGAGATGCTGCTAGTGGAGGGAAACTCGGCAGACTCGTGGCTAGGCTGTTCCTTCTCCTCCCCTGTTCCCTCTTTTCGCTCTTCTTCTTTCTGCTGCTCCAGGAAACTCGCAGCATTGAGCAGCTTCTGGGTGATGCTCTCACCACTGGTGTAGATTGTGTTCCACATTTGCTGAGCTCCCTCGGCTACCTGGCGACCAAGGTTGGAAATTGACTCCGTCGAAAAGCCAGACTTGGTGAAAGGAACACTGGCAGGCCGCAGAAAGGCTGCAAGCTTGTCGACAAGAGGTTCGATTCGGTAACTGATGGGGTCTGAAGGATGGAAAATGTTGTAGAGATACTTGACCTTGGGAGACAGATAGTTTGAGGAGGGCTGGAACTTTGTTTCCTCGGCAATCAGGTTATTTTTCTGGTTTTCAGCGTCAAAATGTCGGATACTGCTTCCCTCCAGAATCTTGAACAGTCCAAGAGGAGATCCCATCATGAAGTAGTTCTGGACGGGGAATTCCAGACTATCGGTGTGCTTGTTTTCCAAACCTGGGCACGCCAGATCGTTGGAAAGAACGTCAAACGAAATGACGGAGCCCAGAGAATGGCCAATCAGACTCACTTTTCCTCGAAACTTGGGGTTGTGTTTTCGGAATAGCTCCACAATACGGTTGCACTCGTTTATCACCGCCTGGTTGATTTGGCGTCGATAAAAGGGCTGGTAGTAGAGAAGAACGTCCAGAATGACATCTCCAGCAATGTTTCTTACACTGGAAATGCCGTCCACAGTAATGTCCTGCAGACAAACTTGCGAGTTGGGATCTCCCTGGTGCTGTAGAATATCGGCCTTGGTCAAACTGAATGTCACTTGCGATCTCCAGAGAACAGGCAGAACCTGGACCTTTGGGTGGGTCCACTCTCTGACCTCCTTTTCTGTCTCAGGGTCCACCTTGACGTCTCGATACTTTTGAAACTGTTTTCCTTCGTTGAACACATTTTTCATGGTCTTTCTCAACACGTTCACGTCATGCACAAAGTTGACAGACTTGATTCGACGGCCCAGTTTCTGACCAATTCCATGGACACACAATACAAGATGGTCATACTGGGGCGCCTTGTCTTCATCCTGAGACGCGTGACTTCCTGCATTTTCCTTATTGTCTTCATAATCCTGCTCCATTTGCTGTTGTTCGGAAGCATGAGATCCATAGCGGTTACTCAATTTATGTTGTGCAGAGGCGTAATGGTTGATATCAGGGGTAAGGGGATCCTTTCGTGTATCAGGCTTGTCGTCAAACTTGCCGATATCCTTGTTTGTCTTCTTGTTCTTCTTTTTCTTCTCGTCGCTATCCTCCTTCTTCTTGACATGATCGTAGCCTCGAATCAGCTTGGACGCTCCCAGAATGTTACCGGAGGCAATCTTTTGTAGAAATGCCGCGGTCAACATGCCATAGACGTCATTACTCATGATCCAGGCCGTGTAGCAGTCTGTAGAGTAGACACACAGCTTGCCCTTGTATCGTTCGCCCTTGAGCACCCAGTTGGTACTGGTTCCCGCCGAGACTTCTTCCATGCTGTTCTTGATACTGATGCTTTTTTCCTTCATTTCCATCCACGGCTTTTTGCTATTGTAGCCGTTTTCCAGCTGGTCGTTTAGCTGTTTGGAACAAGGGATGGCGTTGGATCCGTCCATTAATAGCCATTCAGAACGTCGCACCTCAAAGATAGGACCCTCCCAGTACACTGGAGACAGCTCCATTGTATCAATATCCACTTCAAACAGGTAGTCCTCCCTTACTGGCACAATAGCATCTTCAGTGACCTTGTTCTGAACCTCCTGGTACCGTTTCTCCAACAGGGCATTGTCCTGGTCGGAAAAGGGCATGAACTTTTTAGGTCTTTGTGGTGCTTCTTTCTTTCCCCTGAGCTTGCCCTCCAGAACCTCATCTCCCAGCAAAAAGTCGGGTTCTCTAAGACTCACGTCTGTTGCAAAAAACCAATGTGGACGGACCGGAGGAGGTTGCAGCGAGCTAAGCATTTCATTCGCAGTCTTGGCTGCTGAGCTGGAAGTTGTGATCTTGTCCTGGTACAGAAAAGAAGTTGTCGATAGGTTGCGACGGTTCTCATAGCTCCTGATAGGGAGCGAAACTCGCTTAGCTAAAACCGTTGATGATCCTGCAACACTTGTGCAGGCCACTCTGGACGCGTTGAGCCCTCCAGAGCAGGTATTGAGCCTCTGGACCAGTCGCATCGATGTTAGGTGGAATAACAAGTTCTCTGCCGGTTTGGAAATGCTTGCTTCTCCACAAACATGTGCTTTTGTTGGTACACTCCAAGGTTGCAGCACGCTGCAGAACACGGGGCAACTAAGGTTTTCCAACACACGTGGAGAAAGATAAGCCGCGTTCCTGAGCCGTTGGGGAGGGTTAGGGTAGCGGGGATGTCACGGGGGCACTCTGCTGGTGTCACGCGATTGATTTTTCGAAAAAATATCGGCCAAAAGTTCACTGATGGACAGTATGAAAAAGCACCTCATCTCCCACCCTGTCCACCCGTTAACAGACACTAAACTCTGATCTGGAGGCCATGAGATAGCAATGTTCAAGACAGTCCAAAGACACGTAAAAGTGGCATGTGTGGTACATTTTAACATATGTTTAGGATCGTCTTCACGTGATGGTTTCACCTGTTATCTTATCATTTTCATAACTTGCCTGAAAAGCGAGAAACACGTCGCCTTTCGTTTTAATAGCAATGTCTCGCTTTTCGTCAAGGGTGCATTATCGCATGAAAATATCATTTAATGAGATGGAGGGGCAAAAGCAAGCAACGTAGAAGACAGTCACGTGAGAAGGGGCGCAGAAAAGAGGGCACAAAAGAGGGGTCGCGAGATAAAACAGAGGTAGGGACGACAATGTCTCATCTCTAGTTGCCTATTTCGTATCAGGTCCCATTATTCTCCATGTGATTATGCGACTTTGAAAGTGGAAAAAGAAATTGTCCTGGGTGGGGAATTATATTAATATCAGTCAGGATATTTCATTTCCTAAACACAGCAAATATTACTGTTCAGGTATGTACTGCATATTAATTCCAGCAGTAAAATGAGGGCTTTGCTCGTGTGAGAACAAACGAGGGTGTGTCATTCATGGATGGCCATTAGAAAAATCCTCTAGATTTTAGTTTAGTTGTGACGGAAGTGCTGTGAACTCTCAGATCTTGAATATTTAGTCAAAAAAAAAAAAAAAAAAAAAAAAAAAAAAAAAAAAAAAAAAAAAAAAAAAAAAAAAAAAAAAAAAAAAAAAAAAAAAAAAAAAAAAAAAAAAAAAAAAAAAAAAAAAAAAAAAAAAAAAAAAAAAAAAAAAAAAAAAAAAAAAAAAAAAAAAAAAAAAAAAAAAAAAAAAAAAAAAAAAAAAAAAAAAAAAAAAAAAAAAAAAAAAAAAAAAAAAAAAAAAAAAAAAAAAAAAAAAAAAAAAAAAAAAAAAAAAAAAAAAAAAAAAAAAAAAAAAAAAAAAAAAAAAAAAAAAAAAAAAAAAAAAAAAAAAAAAAAAAAAAAAAAAAAAAAAAAAAAAAAAAAAAAAAAAAAAAAAAAAAAAAAAAAAAAAAAAAAAAAAAAAAAAAAAAAAAAAAAAAAAAAAAAAAAAAAAAAAAAAAAAAAAAAAAAAAAAAAAAAAAAAAAAAAAAAAAAAAAAAAAAAAAAAAAAAAAAAAAAAAAAAAAAAAAAAAAAAAAAAAAAAAAAAAAAAAAAAAAAAAAAAAAAAAAAAAAAAAAAAAAAAAAAAAAAAAAAAAAAAAAAAAAAAAAAAAAAAAAAAAAAAAAAAAAAAAAAAAAAAAAAAAAAAAAAAAAAAAAAAAAAAAAAAAAAAAAAAAAAAAAAAAAAAAAAAAAAAAAAAAAAAAAAACCTACGAAAAATATAGGAAATCCAATTCAGCTCTCGGTGTTTTCCCAAAGACCATGCAAACATATCTGCAATATCAGTTTCTTTACCAGATATAACTGATACCAGTATCGAAGGAAGTGCTTTAAGAAAGTTTAAGATAACGCCAATGCACTGCAGGTCAAAAAAAAATCTTTGTAAGCGATCAAGATACTGGTAGGATCTGAAGCAGTGATTTTGTCACATCTGAAAACAAAAAAGATAGCCCGACGTGGGGCTTGAACCCACAGCCTTGAGATTGCTTTGAATAAGAGTCTCACGCTCTACCGATTGAGCTAGCCAGGCGGTTGTTGGTTCCGAGGGTGGTTGTGGCTATAGAAGTTGTTTGCAAGTGTTTCAGGGCTCGAAAAAAATCGAAAAGAACTCGCCTCTTGGGGATTTATAACGTATAGTGACCTTTTTCTGAGTTTAGGCACTGTAATCATTCCCTCTTTTTCTCGTCAATGTGAATTTTGAACAAACTTGGCTCTATGTTGCTCAGCATTGCCGTCTGTACGGAGTACAATGTGCTGAAGAAGCCGTCTAAAAAGTATGACAAAAAAGTGATGGCGCACAACTCTGACCGCTTGTTTCTTTTAGCCATGACTTGTTCATTTTTCCTTCAATATTCCTTCATTTTTGGTGTATTATTTTATTTTACTTTTTGAATCGCCTCTTTAATTCCGCACAACCTTCTTGGTAAATCCGAATAAGCAAATTCTCACGGAATATCCGGACAGGCAGCCCCTTAGCGACATTTTGGGATGTGATGAATTTTCTCATGTTCAGCCGTGCATCCCAACGGACCTTGAAAGCGCTCCTAACCCCGATCAGACAACCCCTATAGTCTTTAGGCTCAAACTGTGCCGGTACTTGTAGTCGAGAATGTCTTGTGATGTTTCGAGCGATTAGCGCGTATTATTTTCATGATGAGACATGTCCGAGAAGGAGAATGTGTTTTGAACTGAGATGGGAAAATTATACCACTGTTTCTGAAGCCTCAAGCCTCCTTCCAGAATCATTATATGCTGTTCTCAAAGTACATACGATACCTCGGTTCTCCAATGCAGATCCCGGACCTGTGCAGCTGACTGTATGTATCGTACCGGCACGAAGCTTGAACAGAAAAGAGGGAGTGGGCTAAAAGAGATACTGTATATATAAATCAAACTACTCCCGGGCGTGACACGAACAAATACATGCAACAATGAACCTCTTCCAACCCGTGGCCAAGGCAGAAACCGTCGAAATCTACTTTCTTTCGCAGCAGGCTCGGTTCAAGCTCATCCGCGAGTCCAACGATGACTCTCCGAATCTCCGAAAGCTGCTAGCACACGCAAATCTGGTAGACTTGTTATTGGAGGAGCTTCAGAGTCGAAGATCAAAGTCCAGGACCCGTTTCGCGCAACCTGTGGTTTCAGAAAGTGCTTGGCCAAGTGCTAACTACGATAGTACCGGTACTGGTAGCGACGATGATAGCAGCAGTAGTGAAGAGGACGATGAGGGAGAAGAAAACGAAGAAGGGGAGCTCATTGAAATCGAGTACGTCGAAGATCATATGGCTAGAGTTGGGCAAGGACTATTGTCGAATATGGACTCTAGCATGTCACCAAAGGTCAATGGGCTAGGTCTTGGAAGGGGTCCATGTGAAGCAGCTCTGATGCTATAGCCACGGGTTTTTGTGGTGGGGTTAGTTGCTGCTCTTGTCGCGCTACGTACTGGTACATTGGAGCTGACTTACCTTGGTACATTATCAGCACAAGGTAGGGCAGCCCCAAGGTGATGAGCGAGATTCTCTTTAAAGACGAGACGCTCGTAGTTTCTACCTTTCTTGCGTAATCGTGCGTACAGTGAGACCACGATAACGGTCAGACAAGGAAAATGTCTGAGGTTTATATAGATTATGGATTTTATTTATTGCTTGAACGGAACTATGAATACTGTATGTAAAAGCTGGTTAAAGTACGGTACTGGTACTCGTATATTGGTGAAAATAAATGGTGCTGTTCTTCACGGTTATCGAAGTTGGTGATCAAAGTAAGCTTCACTTTAACACTCAGTTCTGAACCATTGGATGAGAAACGCCATCTATAGACTTACATAAGTACCGGTAGTGAGTATCTACAAGTACAGTACTGGTGTTACATGGATTCACGTCTTTTCCGCTTTTTTTTTTATTTTTTTTCTATACAACATTTGACCTGCTTAGGACCATTGACCCCAGGTTGAGACTTAAGGTTCTCGGATGGGCGAAAAACTCAGATTGTCTCGATTGAGTCGATCCCTCAAATTTATTCCAAAACCACACTCACCACCAGGAAAACATGTTGCGACCGGTGTTTCGGCTAGCAAGAGCGTCCAAGCCCGTGGTGGAGCTCCACAGAACCCTGTTCACGGAAAGCGACACGTGTGTGCGAGTGTTCAACACCATTGAACAGGTGAGAGCATGGAGACGTGAAAAGACTCTTCTAGGCCAGACCATTGGCTTTGTTCCCACCATGGGAGCTCTCCACCGAGGCCATTTGGATCTCGTCAAGGCCTCCATTGCTGAAAATGACCATACCATTGTCTCCATTTTCGTCAACCCTTCACAGTTTGCTCCCCACGAGGATTTTGGCCAGTACCCTCGAACGGTTGATTCGGACGTTGCAAAGCTGACTGAGCTGCGAAACTCCATCCACAAGGATGACAATGTGCATTACACAAACGAATTTGCTGTTTTTGCGCCGTCGGTCAACGAAATGTACCCTTCTGGCATCCCTCTGGATGTCAAGGAGCAGGTAGGAGCGTTCATTGAGGTCAAGGGCCTAAGCCACCAGCTGGAGGGATCCATTCGACCCCACTTTTTCCGAGGAGTCGCCACCGTGGTGACCAAGCTGCTCAACATCATCCAGCCCGACCGGGCGTATTTCGGCCAGAAGGACGCCCAGCAGTGTGTGGTGGTGTCTCGTCTGGTGGCTGATCTGCACATTCCCACAGCTATTACCATTGTTCCCACTACCAGAGAGGCCAATGGACTGGCCATGAGCTCCCGAAACGTCTACCTGACGGAGGAGTCCAAGGAGAAGAGTAAAGTGCTGTACGAGGCTCTTACTGGAGCTCAGCACATGTTCAAGGAGACCCCTAACATCACTTATGGAGATGTTCAAAAGAAAGTGCTGGACACTATTGCAGCCTCCGAGTTCTCCATTGATGTGGAGTATGTGAGCGTTAGCGACAAAAAGACTCTTGTGGACTACCCCTTGGACGAGCCCATCATCAAGGAGGAGGGCTGTCTTATTTCCGCAGCTGTCAGAGTCCCCAACAAGGAGGGAGCAAAGACTCGAATCATTGACAATGTCCTGTGTTAACTTATATAGATAATGGAGTTTGGATTGGCATAAAGAGAGTTGAGTGTGATGTTAGTACTAGACCTGGCTTAGTTCAAACTGAACAAGAATGGATCTAAAAATGATGGGTGCCAAAAAGATGAAAGGCAAAAAAATAAAAGGTGATCCCACCAGTGGATTCAAATGCCATAATAAATGCACAATGAAAAACAAAAAGGAAGTGCCTTCGACCAGATTTGAACTGATGATCTCAGCATTACTAGTGCTGCGCCTTACCACTTGGCCACGAAGGCAATTTTTTGAGAAAACAGAAAAAGTGGGCTGTGCATTCTGAAAAATAGAGATTAAAATTCTGGAATCAACCAAAAAAAAAAAAAAAAAAAAAAAAAAGCTGATGTTTTAAAAGACATGCAAATCAGCTTAGGTCTGGATTGAGAATAAAAAGAAAATCTCCACTCGTTGCTATCCCGAAATAATTACACCCTGTTGTTATTTTAGTTACACCCAGCCACCGATTTTTTATTTATTTTCATTCTCATGACCCATGCATGGAATATCTGAGTCAACAAAGAATGCTGAGCAGTCCAACAACGAATTGTGGGAAACCCTTAGGATGGTAATTTTGTGAGGGATCCATCCTGAAAGGAAACAAATTCAGAGAACAGAAAACAAATGCAAAATACGGCGACACTCGAACTCGTACCCCCTTGGCCTAAATTACTATCTTGAATTGGTACCATCAAAAACAATGACAGAGAACACTTCAACAAAGTACGGATAATTTACAGTAGAAGCACACACGACACCTGTTGTTTTCCAAGTACACTGCGATTACAACATATTTGAAAAAAACTGGTTATAATTTTGGTAGACAATTTACTGTGTGGATTGAGCAATCTATCAGTCCTGGTTGGCCCCATATTAAATACTCTCGTTTCTCTATCCCACAGATCGGGTTGCCTGCAGCGCAACATATCAGTCCAATCAAGGCCCCAACCAGACGACATATGATCCAGGTGTAGTGTATTTGCTCCCTTCAACTGCTCGATTTACTTCAGAGACTGTCAAGTGGCGTCTTTTTCATTACAGCTTCCTACCGGTTCCAGGTATTTGCATTTTCCTCCCCCTAAATCGCCCCACAGACATAATTATGTGTACCCTGCTACATTTGGAATTTGAGGAGTTGGCCCTCATTCCTGAAGCCAGGGGACAAATAAGCTTTCACTACAATATACACATGTGAGCCCTATCAACAACAACAACGGTTCGTCCAGAAGATCACTAAAAAGCGGGACCAAACCACTCATACGTGGCCCAGATATAATTCATCCAGCTCCTTTGAAACATAAAACATTAGTCCAAAGATGAGCTATGTCTCCTGACGTGTGTTGGAGCGCATATTAGCGTTTTGTTTTGCGTGTGTGGTTTTTTTGCCGACCTCGCTTTTGGCTTTTTTAGAGTCTTGTTTGTTAGCTCTCACTCCTGTTTTGACGTGTTTTCCAACTCGCGGTTAGTTGACTTCCCTCCTTTCCCCCACCACAACGCGTGAAACATCACCACTTTGCACGGCCCTTTTCATCACAATCACAGAAAAAAATGGTACGAAGCCTCATTGGCATGGCCAAGAAGATCAAGACGGAGCAATTGGCCCATGAAATCTCAAAGTTCTCTTCGGATAGCGATAGCAGTAGCCAAAGCTTAGACGACAGCGATGAGGAAGGTGCAAAAGAAAAGATCCGAATTGATGATGACAGTGATAGCGACAGCGACAGCGAGGTTGAGGCAGAACCGGTCAAGCCTGCCAAGAAGAGCATTAGGGCAACACCTACAAGGGTCGAGAAGACCAAGAAAGAAATCAAGGCTGAGCAAAAAAAGCAAAAGGCTCTTGATATGATCAGAGCCATGGGCGTGAGCACCTCTCCTAAGAGCTCCCCCAAGAAGACTCCCAAGAAGACTCCCAAGAAGAATGACAGCCAGCCTAGCACTCCCGTGGGGCTCAAGTCCGTGCCTACTAACTACTTTGCTGCCGATTACAAGTCGCCCAAGGCCTCTTCTTCTGGCACCCCCAAGTCCGCCCTCAAGGGACTTTTCGGCACCCCAAGATCTGTGCCGATTATTCCTCACAAGCGAAGAAACAATGTGAGAATAACCATGGTCAAGGCCTGCCCAGATGGCACCCAGATGTCCTATGTCTTTGGCTCTGTACCTAAATCCACTCTCGTCAGCCAGCTCATTTTCAACCTTCCCGAGGAGTGGCAGACTCGACGAAGTGACATCTACTCGGTTAAGGGCGAGGTGATTGCAAACCTGGAGGAGGCCTCCCTGGCCAGCCTGGGGCTCAAGGATGGAGAGGTGATCGACTCTGTGAGCCGCGGACACAGCGGTTAGGGTGGTTAGAGTGGTTAGAGGTTACGAAGTGATTGTGATGTGGAAAGGTCTGGACGGCAGACACATGTGTATTTTAGCTTGTAAGATTTAATTAATTGTAATTTATAAATGAATGTTCAAGGCTTTCAGTGAATGAGGCATCCATGTCATATTTGCCTTGAGCACTCTGAGCCACTCCAAAGCTGTGGACAGGAGTGGAGATGTGAATATCTATCCTAGAGCTGCTTTCAGGTCTTTCTGAAGTTCTAGTTGGAGCTCTTAACAATACTTCGCAGAACACTAAGATACCACCTCTTTCAACGTTTTGACCTTCCAGAGGCAGTCAAAGCGCTCCAAGTCGCTCATAACCTCTTTCTGAGCTCTTTTGGGGTGCTTATTCAGCTTCTAAAAGCTCTCAACCTCTCCTTCCTCCTCTAGCTACAAGTACAGCAACATTCACGATGTTGACAAATTCATCTCTAACGGTTGCACTGCCTGAATGCAGTGTACTGGAAGCAGCAACTGCTGGTCTCGGTACCGGTACTGGTACACTGGTTCCATATTCAACGTCCAGTCTCTTGATGGTCAGATCATATTACAACTACAACCACTACACTGCTCAATTATACATAATATCAATTCACATTAGAAGCCATGTCTCTAGGCAAAACCAAATCCTTCCCGTCCCTCCGTGATGGCCAACAACAGCGAGCCCCGCAAAGTCTCGTAGCTGTCATACTCTGGTAGATCCAGCTGGTTGAAACACGTGTGCGAAGATGGCAGACGCTCGTTGTTGCCGTAGGCTCGATGAATGTTGAACTTTGTAGGACCATTCATTCCCTCCAACTCCTTAAATCCGTCCAAAGGCACCTTACTAGTTCCCGTCACAAACTGCAGCAGCTTGGCCCGCTCCTCGTCGTCAAACGACCGGATTGATCGCCAGAACCACTGGATCTGAGGAGACGACGCTGAGTAGTTGGTGTACACGGTGTTGTTTCGCCAGTCGTCCACATCGATCTCGGGCAGACCACAAATCAACAGCTCCAGCTCCTGCTCGTTGAAAATGGACACCAGCTCCTTGGGAACAATGTCATGGAATCCCTGCAAAAAGTGCTCCAGCTGCTCCTCCACTGAGGTGATGAGTCGGTACTCCACCACCCGCTGAACAAACTCAGCCTTGTTGGACTCGTCCACGGCAATGTTCCGACCATCAGGCATCAAATCAATGGTCTTCTTCTCGCCGTAGTCCTCCGTCTCGATCGACATTGTCTCGGTGATAATGTCGGTGATGTCGTTCTCCAGCATCCACACCAACGACTTGTGGTACTCAATGTCTAGAGTCTCCATGTCCTTGAGAGACACTCCTCGGCCAAGAATCTTCTTATACACGGCTCGAGAGAAATGGCAGTCAAGCAGACGCTGGTCAAAGATGGCCTTGCCGATGATTCGACCAATGAACTTGAAGAAAGACAAGTGCTCGGGGTTGACCCACGAAGTTCGGTTGGGATGGAAGGTGGTGGTATCCGAAGCCACAGGGGTGAACAGAGCATAGTCAGGGTTGAACATTTGTCGAGCCAACACCTGGTACCATTCTCGAGTCACTCCTCCAGCGTCAACACCCTCCTCACCAGAGAAATGGATGTTGAGCTTGCCCGACCGAATCTCTGCAGCCGACTTGAAGTACATGCTCTTGTACGAGTCCAAAAAGACCTGGTCTCGACGCACATTGAGGTTGATGGTGGCGCCATCACTCTGGTTGCTGGAATGCAGCTTTCGGTTGAAGTAGTTTCGCTTGTTGTCAAACTCCAGTACCTTGGGGTTCTTGACCAGAATAGAGAAGGAACCAGACATGAGCTTGGGGTTGTTTCTCACCATGAGATTGAGAATCTTTCGGTGCTCATCAGTGAACGAGAAGAAGAGATTTTCAATGGGCTCGTTGGCAAAGTCGTAGCTTCGAGCAGAGTACTTGTGGGTGCTGTGTTCCGTGGGCGAGTTGCTGGCATTGTTGCCACCAGCTCCGCCTGTAGGCCGCTCAGTCACTCGAGAGTGCTTGCAAACCACCATGAGGGCCTCCATGAGAGGCAAAAGAGCTGTAGCGACGTGAAGCAGGTCGGGGTGCTCAGCCACGTAACCCAAGACATCAGAGAGGGCTCCCCAGAGAGGACCAAAGGTGAGGCTGTTGTAGATGCTCACCTTGGTCTCTCCTCGTTTGTCGAACAAAATGTCAATGGCAGTAAGAACTCTCAGCAGCTTGGCCTGGTCTGAAGACGCCAGCGAGAACTTGCTCAAGGCAGAGCCCTGAATGGCATTTCCAGGTGTGTGGATCAAGGAGTTGAGATTCACCAAGTCCGTAATCAGAGTCTTGCCTAGCCGAATGGCCTGGGAAGACAGCTGACTGGAGAACACCTTGACGGCATTGTCAATGTGGAGCAGGTTTTGCATACAAGACAGGGTCTGCTGGAAAGTCAGAGACGAGCACTCGTTAGCAGTCAAGATTTGAGTCACAAGAGACAGGTTGCCTGATGGAATGTAGGGCGACAGATCCTTGAGCGACTTTTTGGCACGCACAGTGGTGGTGACACCTTCAGTTTCAGGCTCGTCAACCACCATGGCAGCGTCAGACACGCCACCAGAAGCAGCAGCCTCAGCACGGGTCTCCTCACGAGCAAGAGCAGCGGCAGCAGCAGCAACGTTCATGCTGGCTCGTCGTTTGGCCTGCAGAGGTCTAGTGGCCTCCTGCAGCATACCGGAGAGCACCTCCATAGCCTGGCTTCGCTCAGTCACCACAGGGTTCTTAAGCAGGCCAAACAAGACGTTGACGGGGTACTTCATGCTCTTGAGAGCCTTCTTTCGCTTGACACGAGTGTGGCCAACGGGGGCTTCATGCTCAGTCAGGAAATAGTGCCGAATGTGGGCATTGTTTCTGATCAGGTAGGACAGGGCATCCAACACCTGCAGAGTGACCGTCATGGGGGTCACATCTGTACTGAGCTCGCTAGAAGCACTGCCGAGACCAGCCTTGATGGGCGATTTGGGGGTGCCCTGCACATTCGACGTCGTGGTCAGGTTGGCAAACGACCGCTCGAGAGAAATTCGATCTCGGCATCCATCCTGCAAAATGGAAAGGAGAATGGAAATCACATCAGCTCGAGCCTGTCGGTTTCGGACCACATTGAGCAGCAGCTCGTGGAGAAAATCTCGAGAAGCACTGCCCTGAGGGAGGTAGAGCAGTCGAATCAGAGCCGTGATTCCACTCTTGTCCACAAAGTTGCGGGCAGCAAACACGTCCACCTTCTTGGTGTGTCGACGCTCATGAGGGGCGGCCGACGTGGCCACGCCCAGCGTAGAGGTGACTGCATCATCAATCATGGCAGTATCGTCCTCAGTGCCGGCCTCATCATCGTCATCATCGTCAGGCTGGTCAATGACCAAGGGAGCCTGTCGAACTCGAAGACGCCGAGCCTCAGCAACCAACTCGTCAGGAAGAGCGTTGAGAGTAGCCTCATCCTGCTCCATCAGAATGGTCTGACGGAGATTGGAGTCCAAGGTGCCCAAAAACGTGGCGAAATCCTGAGAATCAGCATGTCCAAGGGTCACGGGCCGCAGCTCAGCCCGCATGTTGTCTGGAAGAGTGGAGATTACAGAATCATCCAACTCACTCTCCCGAATGTGCTGCAGTACAACCTCCTCTCGCATGTCCTCCGGCAGAGCCTCCAAGAAGGTGGGGTCAATATCCAAACCAGCAATATCAACCTGGCCACCTGAAATGGTCACATAGACAGGCTCACGTGTAGGAGCACTAGCAGCAGCAGCAGCAGCAGCATCCTCCACCTGCTCACCCTCAGTACCCACAGAAACGTCATCATCCTCCTCATCCACCTCCTCAGCATGTCCCATAATCGCCTCGGCCAAGTCCAGAGCCTCATCTCCCTCCTCGTCATCATCTTCCTCAATTTCCTCCTCAGCATCCATGAGCTCATCAGTGGAAGCAGCAGAGACCATATCCTCGTCTTCTGAAGACTCCACAATGACGGCCTCCTGTGCAAGTCGTCCATGCATGGCTTCACGCTGGGCCTGCTCTCGAGCCGCGATTTCAGCTTCAGCAGGAGGACCAATGGCGTTCATGATGGGTGCCACTGCTCTCCAGCACACGGAGCGCTGCTTGACAATATCAAACATCCGAGCAAAGGCTGTCCATCGAATGACGGTCGAGCTGGGCTCGAAACGAAGCAGCTTGGCGTCCCATCCAGCCTTTCGGGGTCGTCTGTATCCGCCAACCGATGTCAGAAGAGCCTCCACATTACGCTGAATCTGAACTCCATTGGTACTTCCGATGCCAATGGTGAAAGAGCCTCCCTCGGGACCAGTCACAGCCCGAGACACCATCTGCTCCAGCAGATTGTCCATGGGGTTTGCGCTGATGTTTCTAAAGTTGCGAGTGTAGGACATGGACAGACTTCGCCCATTACCACCTCGACCAGCCAAAAGAGGGTGTCCTCCAACAGCTCCAGCATGACCAGGGGGAGGCACGAACAGACTGCTGGCCTCCTCCTCCTCGTCAGTGGAATCCAAATCAATGGCATAGTCTGGAGGAGGTGGGGGAGTGCTGGGGTTGCCGAGAGCAGCAATCAGATCTCGAACACCACTGATAGTACGCTCTCTTGGTTCATCGTCCTCAGCAGCGGCCTCAGCCTCAGAAAAGTCCAGTTCATCTTCCAACTCTTCCTCTCCAAGCTCCTCCTCACTGTAGCTCTCCCAGTCATCTTCACCCTCCTCCATGGCGATAACCTCATCAATATCACTCTCGGCAACGTGATCAGAGACATGGCCATCGTCAGACATGTCATCCAAGTCCAAATCCGAATCGTCCTCCTCCTGATCCAGATACAAGGGCTCCTCCAGCTCCTCCATGTCGTCATCGTCGAGTTCACTCTGGTCGGAACCAAGATCATCCATTTCCTCGTCACCAGAGTTGGCCTCAGCCTCAAACATTCCCAGCGTAGAGTTCTGGAAAATGTTCTGAGGGGGCTCCTCGTCCTCAGAGTCCTCGTCTTCGGAATCATCGTCCTCCGACTCAGAGTCGTCCTCATCCTCTCCACGATCAAGAGCATCAGGGTTCTCCATGGTCAAATGAGACAGCCGATGAATAGGTCGCAGCAGAGTCTTTGCCACCTTCTTGGCACCTGGGTAGTTGAGATCCAGATCGGCAATCAGAGCAGTCACAGACTTTGCAAAGTGCTTGTCATACATGACCAGAGCCAACTCTGCCGAATCCTGCTGCGCGTACTCAGAGGCAATTGCAGCACTGTTGGTGGCAGTGGACAGGGTCTTGGCACTCAGTAGCTTGTGGCACAGGTCAAGCAGCACAGCGTAACGAGTGTATCGCTTGTCCAGCGTGTCCAGGTGGGTGGCCTCTCGGAGAAGCCGCATCACCGTGTCCAACAATGCCTTTCGAACCATGACCAAGTCTCGCTTTTCAGTGGAGTCGACTTCAAAGTCACGCTCCTGAGTAGACGAAACCAGAGCATGAAGACAAGAGGTCGCAGAGGCCGAAACAGACATGCGAGCTCGAGTCATGGTGTTGTCGGGCTCATTGGCAGCCGTTGAAAAGTAGAGCAGCTTGGTGAGGAAATACGACAACAGGCCATGTTTCTTTCGACCAAGCGACACAAACTCCAGCTTGGAATCAGCATAAGCGCCCAGCAACTCCGTCATGGCGCTGAGCAGGAATGTCAAGTAAGCAAACTCGGGGTAGTCCTTGGGCTCAGCAGGATTCTCGACATTGTCAGAGGGCTCAGGAACCCACGAGTTGCCCAGAGACGTAATCTCGTTGGTGAGCAGCTCCATGATTCCACTGTGCTCCACCTCAGCCGTCAGGGGCTCCACCTTTTTGGGCTTCACCTCGGGGAAGTGTTTCACGTCACAGATAAGCGTTTTCTTGGCCGTTTCAATGAAATACTCGGGGCTGCGAGCATACAGATAGGAGTACTGCTGCATGAGGTTGGAAATGGGAGCTCGGGAGCTCTGGCCAAGCTTGTGGGCAATAATGTTCTGGATCGAAGTGGGCGTCTCGGTACAATGACGCAACAGAACAAGCATCGTCTGCTGAATTGAGTCCATGTGAGCAGCATCAGAGAACTTCTTGATACCATTGAGCATGGCCTGCAAGACGGGAGATCCGCGGACCCGGTCTGAGTACTGGAACTTGGTGGTGTACAGCGCCAGAACACGGGAGACAGCAAGCAGAGTGTCAGATTCGCTGAACGACTCAATGGCCAGCAGCTTGGCAAACACATACTCAATGGCCTCCTCAGAGACAGTCATGTTACTGTAGTCTGGGAAGACGTGGCTCACCTCGGCATACAGATTCTTGGCCTCCTCAAGCGGGTACTCGGTAGCAACAAAATAGCACCGCTCGTAAACAGCCAAAAAGTGCACAAACTCAGGTCGCGACATGAAATCGCCGTCGTGAGTCTGCAAGTAAGCCTGGGCCCACTCAAGAGTGTACATGCCATGCTTGAGGAACTTTCCACGGTTCCGGTCTTCCTGGATACTCAGAGCAATGAGCTCATAGCGGCCAGGAATACCCTTGTCCAAGTCCTTGGTCAAAACACCAAGCAACTCCTCCGAGGGATTGCTGAATAGCTCTTGAACAGCAGTTGCGTGATCAGCATGCTTTTCCAAAAACTCCAGAGACCGCTCCTGCAAAGAGTGGTCAAGATTGTCACGCAGCTCGTTAAGCTGATCCACGGTCAATAAGGGGGTGCCATCATCAGCATGGGGCACCCAAACATCTATCTGGGGAACCTCTGGTAGAGGATAAATCCTGTCAAAACGAGCGGCCTTAATAACCTTGTCCAAGTCGTCCCCAGCCTCAATCAGCTTCTCCTTGGCGTCATCTCTTGAAAAATCGAACCTCTCCACTAGGAAATCCACCTTGTAGTCCGAGGGCGTGCAGAACTCCTGTGACAAGACCGTGGGCACCAGGCTCACGTCTGTAAAAGCCGGCTCTCCGTGACGAACAGTCAGCCGGGCCACCAGCTGCAGCAGCCACTCAAACACTCGAGCACTAGCCCGACGTTGTGTCTCCTTGTCCAGCAACAAAGGCTTGATACCTTGAAGCACTGCCAGCTTGTTCTCCACCAAAAACTGCCCACCATCAAAGTAAGGCCGCTCGTTACCAGTGTTCAATGTCAGCGAGAATGAGGAGTCAACAATGCACTCCTTAGTCACAAGAGACAACAAGAACTCCAGAATACGATTGACGGTCAGAGTGGCAGGCTTCTTGAACTCTCTGCTCTCAAACTCATCACGCGACAGCTTCTTGGCCTCCTCAACCTCCTCAGGGGTGTCTCCGTCCTCCATCTGACCCCAAAAGTAATGCAAAACCTCCAACAACTTCTCCAAACCTCCAGCCTGTCGGAAGGGCGCAAACACTGAAGTTCTGAGAGAAGCCGATAGTGTCATTGTCGAGCTACTACCTCGCATACCTGAAAGCATTGTCTCTCTCAACGCAGCAATCACGTAGACACAGTAGCCAGACCGCGCCTTGAGAGGCAGGTCCGAACGCAAAATGATACCCAGGTAGTTGAAGTTGTTAATCAGCCCCTTGGCCACCCAGTCAGCAATGTTGAGAGCCAGCTTCTTGTTGGTAGTGTGGTCAACAAGCCGCTTGGCTGAGATCAACTTGGCGACATTAGCCAAACATCGCAGAGTGGCCATGGTGATACCATTCAGCACGAACCAGTACTGCTTGAGGTTCCAATACTCAGAGTCTGCGGGAAGCTTTTCCTCAATCTCGGCAATCTGCTTCTTTTTGTCCTCCTCCATCTTCCGAGACGGGCCAAATGCAAGGGAAAAGTAATGCAGACGAGCAGCCTTCTTCCAGTCCTCTGGCACCGAGTTGGAGATTCGCACAATCTCCCACGAGGCACGGGCGTACAGCGACTCGATCAGCTCGAAGATGGCCGTGGGGTTCTTTTCTTCCACAAACTTGAGCTGAGCAGCCCAGTCAAACACAATCTCGTACGAGTTGAGCAGGCTGTGCACAGATGTGAGCTGGTGCAGCAGCTCAGGAGAGCACTTGGGGATCTCCGAAGTGTCCCAGCCAGGTTTGCTCTTCCAGAACTTATAAAACTCGCTGCTCTTTGTGTTAATCAAGTCGGCAAACTTTCGATAATAGACCTCCACAAGGGCTTTTTCATCCCGTTGAGATAGATGCTTGAGACCGTCGTTCAGAGAATTGACAGCCTCAGAGGTACCATAGTCGTAGGGCATATCTCCAAGAGTGATAATGTTGAGCAGGAACTTGAAACCTCTGGCCTTTACAAAGTACTCGCAGGCACGTTCGTTGGCAATAAGGCAGTCAAAGAACCGGCCAAAGTTGTCGACCACAAATGCACGCTCAGAGTCGTCAGAATCCGTCATTTCAGAGTCGGTGCTATCGTGAGACACTCCTGCGGCCAGCGAAGAAGCGGTTGTAATCACGGCTTCCATGACAGGCGGCAGCAGGCTGGGGTTATGACGAATCAGCTCATCTACCATAGCTCCCATCTCAGCCGCTAGATCGTGCCGAATCAACTCCTCAGACCGCTTGGGGTTTTCCAACACCTCGAAGATGAGCCGGTAATCAAACTTCTCAGCACGCTCCAGACCGTCGGGGTTGAGACACATGGCTCCAATAGCATTGAGGCCAGCCATAAGAAAGTCGTTGGAAGCGTTTTTCATGGCAATAGGAGCAGCGTGAAAGAAGTTGTCAATGAGACCAGCCTCCGAAATGATGCTATAGCTGGTGGGCTCGTTGTGCAGCACTGTAATGATGAGTCCAAGCGTCACGGACCGGATTACGGAACCAAACACCAAAGGGAAAGTCAGGATTGAACACAAAGAAGACAAGAAAGTCGATGAATCAATGAGATTTCTCAGACGCTCAGCGTTGCCGCCGGTAGGCATGACTTGCAAAACAAACTTGAGAATGGTCTTGAGCCACGCGGCTCGCTGGTAGGAAATCTGGTAATCCACCTTGCAGTATTTGTCCCCGGGCGGTTGATTCTCCAGGTCATAATCCACTTCGGTTTGGACCAGCCGAGCAATCAAGTCGACTCCGTTGGCGTTGATGAGGGCCGTGAAGGCTGCGGGAGCAGTCAGAGTCAACTGACCAAGCAGAGTCAGAGCAACGTTCTTCATTTGCAGGTACTCGGAGTCGTTGTCGATGAGCTCGAGTAGAGCAGGCACCAGGCCAGCGGAGACCAGCATCTGGCCCGTCGAAGAAGACACGCAAAGGTTCACCACCAATCCGAAAAAGTCGCAGGCGTACTTTTCGTCCAGACGCCGTTCCTTGAGATCGGAAATGAGGGTCCGGATAATGTGCATCAACAGACCATGGGACACGTTGGCACTCATACAGGTCAGAATCTCATGTAGTTTTGTTCGCTGGCGGGCCATGGCGTACAGACCCTCAATGGCGTTGCTTCTCAGATCGTTGGGCACCTTGTAGTCTGGGTTCAGCAGATCCACCAAGTGTTGCACCAGGTTGGGGTAGGGGGCGTAAAACTTGGTGGCCAGAACATTCTCTGTCAGCAGAAACACGGCAAAGGTGATGGCCATGCACTTGGCGCTCACAAGAGGCACTCGAGAAGAGGCGCCTGTGCTAAACGACTTTGCAGCTCGAATGTACATGAGAGCGTCGAGATGAAGCTCCTGGGGAAGAACGGCGGTGGCTCGTTCATAGGCCTCCATCACACTGAGCTTTTTCATTTCACTGCTGCTGATGGTGAACGTCTGTAGTCCTGTCTTGGTGTTGGTTTGGAGAGCAGAAGAAGGTGCAGCACCACCCTTGAACTTGGTGGGTGTGGACTGCACCGTCTGGGGCTCTCGATCTCGAACCTTGGATGCAAAGTACTCGATGCTGACCGCTCGCAGTTGGTCGGGCCACTTTTTCTCGTCGGTGACAAAGTCGACCAGCGAAATCTTGTCCGAGTTGGCCAAGGGGGCAATGTTGGCTGCAAAGAGACTGGCGATTTTCAGCATCTTGTGGATGTCAATAGCAGCGGTAGCAGCACGGCCACCACGGGTATCGCTGTAGCGCTGCGAGATTTGAATGCACACGGACAGGGTCGCGTTTAGTACCGGCAGGGAAGAGCATGACAGCAGGGAAGACAGGTACTTGGTGGATGAGTAAAGAGATCTGTTGGAGCAGTTTTCCAGCAAAAATGCAGAGAAAGACAGAATGGAAACCAGCACCCGTTCCTGGGCGGGCTCGACAATGATGATGTCAGTCTTGTCTCCGACTATGCTCTCCATGATCTTTTCAAACCGTGCCAACGCTCGGTACCACACGTACAGGTTTCCCTTAGGCCGATCCCATCCCTTTAGCCGGAAGCTGTCGAGCAGCTCGGGCAGGTCACTCTCGTCCACCTCAGAGACGTCTGCGATAAATTGCCAAAGGTCGGGGGTCTATGTTAGTCGCTTTCCTTGAATTGAATTTTCCACTCTTCACTGTGAGTGATCCACATTTTCAATACTTACCGCTTGCACGGCCAACCTTGCCATCTGTGTGGGAGTAAGCTTCCTCATTATTTAACCTGATGTTAGTAAATGTCATTGTATTGTTCGGGCTCCTGATAGCCCTTTGATATCACGTCCTGCTTCTTCGCCACTCACTTTAACCAGTAAATCGTGTAGCAGAACACAAAATTATCAATCAGAAGTCGTAGGGTTCTCACCGGTGGGCTGTGTAACGTGTTGTGGTTCGTACTAGCAGCCGGGGTGTCGTCGGTGTTAACTCAGTTGATGTCTGTCTCTGGTTGATAACAGTGTCTTGTTGAAGTTGAATATACAATGTTGAGAGCCTCTATTCACTATGGCAGGCAGAAAGGTAAACTACCAAAACCTAACCTGGAGGCGCAAGTGTGCACGTAAAGGAGGCCCAAGAAAGAGATACGGGTAAGCTGAGAGAATTTGAGAGAATATTTGGAACGTGTCGTACGTTTCTCTACAAGTCCGTTTTTTCGGCTTGTCAAAGCGAGACTTTTCAACTTACGTGTCTCTGGCTGACTAATCTGAGGCAATATGGTGGTAATTTCCATAATATTTGAGAGCAACCTCGTGTGGCGAAAAAATCACGCGTCTCACGTGGTGTGACGGTGTTGTGAACGGTGTTGGAGCTCAAAGAGTTGCTTTATTGCACTTGGACTTGCCAATCACCACCCTCAATCTATGGGCCAGTCAGTTGTACACGTTATATTCTAGGCGCATATATTGATTAAGTTTGGCACTGATTTCGAACAAAACCTGGGAAATAAAGTTTCTCTCATTTCCTGCTGTTTCGAGCAGTAATAGCCGCCTAGAACAAGAAAGTCACGTGTTTGGTCGTTTTTTCAACGCAATGATGTTTTTGACCATATAGGTCAGCAAACAATGCTTCCAGCACTCGTGCATTAATCATGCAAGGCTGCTTTTTTCCACCTCTTGGTTTTCGTGGTATGACGTATTCATGCATGATCAGATGTGACTGGGGATAAAAAATACGATGTAAAGCCCATATTTCACACGGATTTCGAACCAGAAGTTCTATTAAGCGCGTCATCAAATTTCCCCCCTTCTTTAATTTTTCCTCCTTTAGTTTTTCCTCCTTGAGTTTTTCCTCCTTCTTTACTTCTCTGACTCCTGACTTATCTCCGATAACCCCTATCCCCGATCTCCGATTCTCAATATTTACACACACACGAGATTGTACACTGTGCTGACGCAAATCAGTGGAAAGTGGCTGGAGCCACCCACGGTTGACTATATACATATATACAATAGATTAGACTAGTTGGTAGCGAAAACATCACAGTTGTCCTGCGCTCCAATAGAAGTAACTCCTCCCATGTACTTGTGGAGCACCTCGGGAACGGCTATGGTCTTGCTGTCGGGATCGTAGTTGCTCTCGCAGATGGCGGCGATAACTCGAGGAACAGCGAGAGCCGTGCCATTGAGAGTCTGAGCATACACCTTCTTGCCTTCTCTCAGCTTGAAGGTGGTATGCAGACGTCGACTCTGGTAGTCCAGACAGTTGGAGGTGGAGGTGATCTCGCCCCAATCGCCTCGGCCAGGAAGCCAAGCCTCAATGTCGTACTTCTTAGCGGCAGGGTATCCTAGCTCAAAGGCAGGCATGTTGAGAACACGCGCCTTGAGACCAAGGTCCTGAACCACTGATTTTTGGAATGCAAGCATATCGTCCAGAATAGCGTCAGCGGACTCTGGAGAAATGGTCCATGCAAACAACTCCACCTTGGTGAACTCATGGACTCGGTACAGACCCTTGGTATCTGCGCCTCGAGCTCCAGCCTCGGCCCGATAAGACCGGCTGACTCCAGACACCTTGACAGGGTCACTCGTGTACTTGAAAGACTTGTCAGCAGCCCAGGCGGCCAGAGGAATCTCTGCCGTGCCTGCTAGACAATGGTCCTGGTCCTCAATGGCGTAAATCTGCTTTTCTCCACCGACATCTCGGGGCTTGAAGCCACATGCATGTGCAACCGATTTTCGGATGATGGTGGGAGGGGCAACCGTCATCCATCCACCAGCGCGGGCCTTATCCAGAACGTAGGCAACCAGGGCCTGCTCCAGCTGAGCCCCCTGGCCTAGAAGATAGTACCAGCCGTATCCTGAAGTGTTGGCCGAAGTTTTTGTATCGAGCAGATTGAGACTGTGTCCAATTTCATAGTGTCCCATGTCGGATTTGAACTGTCGGTCAGGATTGAGAATCTCCACAACCTCCACGTCGTCTCCCTTGGGAACAGTACTATGGATGATGTTGGGAACGAGCTCCATGAGCGAATTGAGGGTCGCAGTGGCTTCTCTCTGACTGAGCTCCATGGTCTTCATGATCTTCTTAGCCTCGGACGCTTCCTGAGCCAGAGCCTTCTTATCCTTGGCCACCTTGATGGCATCAGACACCTTTCTCTGTTTATTTCTGGCCTCATCGTACTTTTGGTTGCTTTCACGGTACTGCTTGTAGGCAGCTTCTAGTCCCTCCAGCTTTGAAATGGTATCTTCAGGGAGCTGTCGCTGGATAGCTTCTCGGATAATTGTTTCTTGGCCGATTCCAGTGATTTTCCCCTTGTAGTCGTGCTTGGGAGCCTTGAGATTCTTCCATTCGTCAGCCTGCAGACGCACTGACGCGCTCGAGAAGAGGCGAGTGTTCACGCAAGGTACTGAACGAGTAATTCGCCGTAACATGGTGGCTTGTATCGATATAGATGATGGTTCGACAGTGGAATTTGTGCATATGCATGATACCACCAAAGGCTAAATGGACAATAAGAAAAGAAGTGGTGGAAGAAAGATTGAATCGATAACGACAAAGAGGGGCTAAACCTGGAATGAAGCAGAAATGCATTGTGTGGCTAGATAGTTTTACTTTTCAGTCCATGGCCTGCTCCATCTTTGTAGCCTGTACATCGAGATTTTGAAGGCAATGCTAAACAGCTACAAGTAAATGGTGTATAACAAAAAACCCTACAAGTAGCGAGAAGATACAAGAGAAAACTGTTAATGGACAGAATGAGATCAAATGACCAATACGTCCAGTCTTGGTTACATGATTCTGACCTGTTTTCTCTCAAAGAGGGAGATACGGTTGATGGCTATACTAGCTTACGTAATAAGATGATATCATATGATACATAATATATATGAGGTGATTGTAGATACAAGACAGGTCTCAATGGATTAAGTGAGTCTTGGAGTCCCATTTCACGTACCTCTGGCTCTTTTCTAGTGAGTAATACTGTCGTCATAGACTCCTACTTGTAAGCATACACTGTACTTGTAGAGAGAATACCATCCATGTCAGTTTTTAGAGCATCTTTAGTATAATGAAATGTGCCATTCAAATCCCCACGCTTAGCCGTATGTTTATATCTACTTTCAACTCTTTTTAAACGGTTATTTTCCATGTTAGTTCAGATCATATATCTACCGGTACCCAAGCTAACAGAACGTTTGCTGAGGGTGTCTAAGTCGTCTTCCAGAGGTTATACAGAAACGAAAGTTCGATCATTCGAATCACAAAAGTCTACTCTCTAGCTACCGGTATATATATACCGGTATCATACTAGTTCCAAGTTCTAAATGTACAGTTCTACGACTCCTCACTGTCCTCTTTAGTTAGCCTCTCCACCATACATCTTAGTTGAAGTTTAGGGGAAGAATGCCATACAACCCCTTTCACCAGTGATAAAAAACTAAAGATCCTAAGATGTCGATTACTTCAGGAACGTAAATATCTACGCTATTTATTCCAATATTTACAATACCAATCCGCTTCTTCGTTCTCCTCTGGTATCGTCATTCACACACTCTTCTATCTTTGACATTCAACCTTCATCCTCATTGAAGTAAAGAGAGTGTAATGGTGTCGATACTGGTATATCTTCTGTAAGAAGCTAACAGAGATAATGAGGTAGAATGGTGTGTGAATACTCAGACCAAAACTTGCAACAAAACGTTTCTTATAGGACAAATACCGCTCTACGCAGTCTCGTAATGTCACTATCACCATCCTCTTCAATATCCCAATAGAACCAATTACATGTAGGAAGTATCCCTTCAATACTTAATGGGGGATGGCATCAAACTACGATACCAGTAGGGGAGTGAAGAGATCGATTCACGTAAAAAGACAGCTTGAAATACAAGACAGAGACATGTCTTGTATTTCGACAGATCCACAATTCCTCTATCCATTTCTTGCCTGAATAGTGTCTGAAACAGATACGCTATGTTGACTCCACTCTTATTCTATGCATCCAAGTGTGGGGATCCGAGTGGGGCTACCAAAGATGGCAGTTTTGGTACAGCTACACTTGAATGGGAAAGAGCTCCAACAAGGAGAATAGTATGTAATCAATTCCAGCTAGACTACTGTAGCAACCACCGATGCAGCCACACTTACTGGATGTGCATGGCCATGGTTACATCCAACCGAATCGACCAATTGGCCAGACCTTATTCTACAAATTTTCGCTCGTGTGCCAGAGCCTATAGCACCGTTGAAAATCGGTGAAAATCGGGGGAAATCGCGTGCTCAGTGACTAGGAGCAGCTCTACAGCTCTACAATGACTACAGTCTCGCACGGGTCATAGAATACATATCTTGAGTCTACACTTAGGCGGCGTTATAACCTTGGTATTAAATACAGTACCCAAATTTTTGGCGAAAAGTGGACAACTTTCCAGAAGATGCTTGGAGTAACTCCATTTAGAATCGGAGCTTGGTGAAGAACCACTTGTTCTTACCAGACTTGTGTCGCTCCTCGAAGGCCTGCTTGATGGTCTTCTTGGCGTCCTCTCGGAGAGTGGGCTCAGCGAAGGTCTCGGTGCCAATGACGTTCTTGAGGTTGTTACCGAGGTCGAGGGTGTATCGAGTGGGCATCATGTGGTTGTAGTTGACGACCTTGATGAAGGGCTTGACCTTGGTTCGCTTGGCGATCTTCTTGGCGTCCATGTCAGCGGAAACCTGGAGAGGGTATCGCTCGACACCGGCAACCAGAGCGTGGGGGAAGGGGTGAGCCTTGGTTCCCTCATCGTGAGCCTTGATGATCACGACCTTCTTACCAGCGTATCGGCCTCGAACAACGAGAGCTGAGTTAGTAGGGTTCAAAATAATTCGAGTTTCAAGAGCGTTGACTGTCGGTGAGGCTCTGAGATCCAAGTGGACAGAGGTGTTGGTAGAGCAGCACTACAACAGAATCGAGAAGTAGTCCAAGGACAAGCTCAGAAAGAACGCTGGAACACACAATGGCCTGCTGCCAGGCTCCATGTGTCCCTAAGCGTCCCTCTGGCTCCATGTCTGTCCATCTTCATGTCTGTAGGTGTTGACCCAACCGATAACCCCTGGGCTCAGAAACACCTCCTGAAACCTCAAACTCGACGCCTCCTTTTCCATCGCAATATCCGGCCTTGCCGTCTTCAAATATCCCTTTCAAACATACCAACTTTGCCTGACTTCAAAAACTTGTTGGACATTTTTTAGTCGTTATGTGTCGAATGACTTGAACAGTGGAAGGAAAAAGTCGATGTGCAACTATGAAAATTCCCAAACCTTTCGCAGGCCTGAGATTTACTGTGGGTTCTTTGTGCACCACGTTGGGAGTGGGACTGGCTTTTCTGAAAACGGAAATGTACTCTGCATATTCACGTGACCTTGGAGGATGTTGGGAGGAATGACGAGAGGAGCGGTTCGATTCCGTGTTGGGACAGGTTAACCAAGCTTAATTTGGGTAAAACACTTGAACCTAAACTCTGCATCGTAAGAATAAAAAAATCAGAGGCTGGATGGGATCCACTAAAGTGTAACCAAAATTACACATCTAGAAGAAAGACCAAAGAAGAGACTGAAACCCTACAATACGACGCCAACGGATTACTGAATAGGGGGAGATATAATGCTTCATTGGGCTTGCGATACTGAGCCTTCCATAACTGAGCTTTGTATGGTAGTTCCTCAAATTATAGGTCAATTCCCTGTCCTGCAGCCTGTTAGCTCCAGCACTGAAAATGTAACAATGATCGTCAAGAGCTGAAGGAGCAGAAGCGAACTAATTAGCTAGAATCAAACGAATAGCTGGGGATTGAGTAGCCGACCGGCGAACTTGCTGTTTTTGATGGTGAAATATACGCCAGTACCGACGACATATTTACCTAACTCTTAGTGTTTCCCACTTCATTGGAGCTCCATCACTCAGTCATGGATGCAAACAATTACCCATGCAAGACCTTTGAAACATCCAGTGGCAGTGGCATCTTAACAAGAAAAATATATACAGTACAGTATCATGGAGTGCCTCTACAAACAGAGAAGGGACACGACTGTGTAGAGGTAGGACCCTCCGCGTGCCCATTCATCCAGTACTCGTACCTCAGTTCTGGTCCTAGGTGGTATTTTTTTGACCTTAGTTTTTACCCTGTAGGGAGTATCCCGTTTTTACTGTTGCACATGTGACACACTGCGGTGTGCCTGATTCAAAGTCGTGGATCCTTACAACAAGCTCTCACCAAAACCGTGATGCAACTACAGAGAGCCATAACCAGTGAGTATGAACGAAACGGCTTACAGCCAGCCAGTTAGATGTAACGGACTGTGTATACCTTACCAAGCCGGAGTGGACTGATTTTCTGTACAGGTAGCGTGCTCTATCACGATATGTACGCGATTTTGGAGGAAATATTATCACAGCGTGTCACCATGGCAACTGAGAAGACTGAGCTCGAGTAAGAGTCTGTTATTATGAGGAATATGTCGAGCCAAGTCAGGGTCCAGCGATAATGTGGACTCAACAGCAGCAAAGACCATTTTGTATGTACAGAATGAAACAGATATCGGCGGTTACCTCAGAAACCCACTTGTTAGCTTGGTTTAGGTATAAATAGCACAACTAAAGGGGGCAGTCTGAAACAATAGCTATTAGAAGTGAGAAGATAAAATAATAAAAAGGACTCGTTCAGATTGTTTTCTCTACCGCTCAGAAACGTGTTCATATCGCTCCCTCATCACTAGCGAGCCCCCTCATCGACTTGACTGGTTTCCTGGCATCTCAAAATCCACTGTTATGTTCGGTTCTCACTATCAAACTCTAAAACACGCATTGTTTACCTGTGCGCGTCAGCCGCGTCACATTATGCATGGGCACAAAGAGTAAGCGAGGTCAAGTGGGAAATTAACAGCACTAACAGCACTCGAAACAGACCTCCACACAACTTGTCATGAGTGGTAAGGACAGAAAACGACCAATGTGAGTATTGGATGAACCCTGGCGGTAATTGCACAGACCAGAGCTCTTTGCTAGGGGTATCCGACACAGCAGGTGTGCGGCTTTTGTGTCTTCAGAGTGCACCTGTATCCTCTTGTGTTGTTTGGACTACGAGGTTCGTGTTGTGGGTAACTGGGATTTGAGTGATAGGTCATTTAAGAAGAGCAGCTTATTTTTGAGTAACAAGAATCAGTGCCCTCTTAAGGTCCCCAGCCACTCTATTCTCTGCTCCACTCGCTACTCCACTTGAATGGGGTGTTGTCTGCCATGCACACCATCAACCATTCAGTTTTGAACCTGCTCAAACTTGCTCGATACAGATACACAAAGTATGACTTGATGAGATACATGTGCCCTTTACCCTGTTACTTATACTAACACAGTTGGGATTCCGCTGACCCAGAAAGAAACCCCCCGCCTCTGCCCATGAACCCCTCCTCGCCAGGGCTGCGTTCGGCGCCAACTTCAGGCGGACAGCTCGGAGGCAGAGTAGCAAACTCTCCGTTCAAACGGACCTTGGACCCTCGAGCAGACGAGTCGCCGACAAAGCACGGCCCATCCTCTTATACCCCCTCCATCAGTTCCCACACTGCTGTGTCGTCTTCGACACGACCACAAACAGCTTCCCAAATAGCTCCCATGGGAGAGCTTGAAGATACCATCGGTCACATGCAGGACTCCCTGGAGTCTCTTATCTCGCGCTCAAACTCCAACGGAAAGGCACTCAACGAGTTCAGAGGGGATGTCAAGAAGAGCAGCACAGCGCTGACAGCCATTAAGGCGGAGGTCTCAGCAACTTTTGCCAGCCTGACCTCTTCTCTCAATGAGTTTATGGACCAAATGGGCAAGGCATTGGAGGACAACAAGCGAAAACTGGACGAGACATCTCCTACCGCCATCCTGACTGGTCACATGAACCGTATCCACAATGGTATCGACAACCTGTCTACAGCAATGAGGGTACTGGAGCAAGGCAACCTGGATGTAACGGGCTCAATCTCGAAAGTTCAGAGAGATATCATCAGCAAGATTGTTGATCTCATCGATTTCAAAGACGTGATCCAGGTTGTCCAGGATGGACACAAACAGTTGGACAGCTCCTTCAGCTCCAATCTCATGTCTGTGCAGTCGGACCTTAAAAGGTTCCGCGAGCTTGATCGAAACGATGTGGAGGAAATCAAGAGCTGTCTTGACAGTCTGTCTCAAGCGGTCAAAGAGACACACCGAAACCAGCTCTCCGCTTCAGTGGATGAGGGGCAGCTCGCCAAGCTTCAAAAAATCAACGAGGATCTCGAAGGCCAACTCGCTGCCTCGTCTCTCGATAAGCGCACCCATGCTGCAAAGCTGTCCAAGCTTGAATCCGAAGTGGAGATTCTGCGTAAAACAGCCGCCGAGGCAACTGGAGCGCGGGACAAGGCTGAAACCGACTCCAGCATGCTTAAGCAGGAGAATGAGAAACTTCGACACGAGAGCCAGTTGCTCCAGACCCAAAACCAGTCTATTCGAGATACCCACAGCAACTACAAGGATCAGATCAAGGGACTTTCACTGGATGTGGAAAAGCTCAATGAGCAGTTGGAGGCTGCCAAACGGCAAGGGCGCGAGCTTGAAGATAACAAGAGTACCCTCGAGTCTGTCAAGAAGGATCACTTGCATGCTTTTGGAGCTCTCAAGGAGGACCACAAGTCCGCTATTGAGGCGTTGAAGGATGAACATAAGACTGTGGTGGAGGGCTTGAAGGTGGAGCACCGAGACTTGGTCGACAACTTGAAGAAAGAGCACCTGACAGCACTCAAGGATCTTAAAGAGGAGTTGAAGGGCGAGCACAAGCTAGTTGTGGATGGCATGAAAAAGGAGCACGAGACTGCTCTCGATTCCCAAAAGGCTGCCCTAAAGAGTGAGCACCTAGAAATTGTCGCTTCGCTGAAGAAGGAACACTCCCTACAAGTTGACACTCTCAAGGGAGACCACTCTAGCATGGTCTCCACTCTCAAGCAGGAGCACTCTGACAGCCTGGATGCCCTTGAGTCTCGTCACAAGGACTTGATCAAGTCTCACAGCGACACGATAGAGACTCTCAAAAAGAACATGTCTACCATTGAGCTGGCTCGTGGTGGGGAGGATGAGAAGAAGGTGGAGATCGAGCAAGCTGTGGCTGTCATCAAGGCAGCCCTTGTGGAGGAAATGAGAGCACTAAAGGAGGCACATGCCAAGGAAGCGTCTTCTCTGAAGGATTCTCACTCTGATGCTATGGAGACCCTCAAGGAAAGTCATTTGAAGGAAATCTCTGCTCTGAAGGAGGCCCATTCCGCAACTGTTGAAGAGCTCAAGTCCCGAGTTGTGGATGCTGAAGAAAACTACAAGACGCAGAAGGTTCAGTGGCAGGAGGAGCACAAGACAGCGATTGCTGAAATCACAAAGTTCCGCGATGAGGGTCTGACAAAGCTAGAGGCCGACTATGAGTCTCGGGTGGCAGAGCTGAAACAGGGCCATTCTGATGCTCTGAAGGAGGTGCAGGGCAGACACGAGAAGGAGCTAGGCAGCGCGCTAGAGGCCAGCCATCAACAGACTTCTAACGAGTCCTTGCAGGAGGCCCATAAGCAAGGGCTGTCGTCTCTTAGAGAGCAGCATGATAAGGAGCTTGTTCGACTTCAGGATCTCCACCGTCAAGATAACAC
This sequence comes from Yarrowia porcina, assembly GCA_900519025.1. Taxonomy (NCBI): domain Eukaryota; kingdom Fungi; phylum Ascomycota; class Dipodascomycetes; order Dipodascales; genus Yarrowia; species Yarrowia porcina. The sequence goes on from ULGT01000001.1 coordinate 724,752, forward strand.
CGCCCTCAAGGAGGAGCACGCAAAGGAGGTAGCTACTGTCAAGGCAGAGGTTGCGGTTGCTAAGGAAGAGTTTACCAAGCAGACTCTTGATCTTGAAGATAAGCATGCTAGAGAATTGGCTACCGTTAGAGCAGATCATAAAGAGACACTCTCATCAGTTGAAATGAAACACAAGCAGGATCTTTCTGACGCTCGTGGGGAGTATGAAAAGATGATTACTGATGCTCGAACGGAACATGCTAAGGCCCTTTCTGATCTCAAGGAGGAACACAAGCAAGCTACTGCCACCTCGAGAGAGGAGTTCGAATCCAAATTGTCCGCCCTCGAGGAGAAGCATTCTGTAGCATTGGAGCAGCTTAAGGCCAGTCACGAGAGTGTGGTATCGGCTTTGAAGGGAGAGCAGGAGGGAATCATCGCGGCATCTAAGGAAGAATTTGAGAAACAATTGGCCAGTGTCAAGCAAGGTCACGCTGAGTCTCTTTCTGCTTTGAAGATGCTCAAGGAGGAGCACAACGCCGAGGTATCTAAGCTGAAAGAGTCTCATTTGGAGGAAACACAAGCTCTTCGGGAAGGCTTCAGCTCTCTTGGTGAGCTTGCCAAGAACTTGGATGGTCAGTTGCGCACCTCTGAAACAACGGTGTGTGATCTTGAGAAGAAATTGGCTCAAGCTACATCTACTCTTGAGCAAGCCGTCACGGATAGCAGTGCTAACATCAAGCTCTCACTGGAATCTGCCGTTTCTGGCATGAAACTTGAGTCTGATCTTGCAGCTTCCAAGAAGGATTTGGAAGATGTCGCTGAGAAGCTGACCACAGCCAAGGCGGAGCTTTCTGACATCACCTCCAAGTTGGCCGACGCTAAGAGGGAGCACTCTGAACTCACAGAGACTGTTTCTGAGCTTCAGACCCGCAAGGGTGAGCTTGCTAGTGCAAACGATGGTGCTAGTGAGTGCCTGAGAATTCGATTGGAGTCTCTGAAGTCCCTTGAGGACCGTGTTAAGAGTCTGAACGACAAGACTCTGGATTCTCTTGTGGACCGCAGCAAGTCTATTCTGGGCTCTGCCACCATGTCCATTCTTTCCAGTGGCCAGCTCAACTCGCAGGGCCAACACTCTCCATCCAAGCGAAACCTGTCTCTTGCGGGTAATGTCATTCGAGAGTCTGCCACTCTGCTGAAGCCTGATCTCGATGACGAAGACAAGGAGAACCCTATTGTTGTCATGAAGCGGGGGATGGGTAGCGTTGGGGGCAAGGGCCGAAGTGTCAGCATGTTCCACGATGCTCACAACAGCTAGAAGGTATATATAATAATGTACAAGTAACATAGATGATTCTAATATTAGTACTACTCGATTGTATATATATGTACATAAATGCAAAGCGGCTAGAGTACCGTCAGAACTAGAACTTTTCTCGTCCAGCCTTGTTGACGCCTCTGAAGCTTGCAACACCCCACTCTCCCAGAACTCCAAGGGCTGACACTCTCCATCCTCGGTACAGGTCTTCCAAAGGCATCTGGCCCGACAACAGGTGCCACCAGACAGCAGCAGTGGAGGTCTGGACCACGGGCTTGACGATCATGGCGCTGGAAGGCAAATCCAGGTGGTTCACCTGTGCTCGTCGCAACATGGTCTCCAAAGGCAGCTTGACAATCATGGTCACATAGGCGCTACCCAGGTTGAAGAGTCTATCCAGCACAGGGAAGTGGTACGAATCAATGCCCAGTTTGGTAATTTTCCATAGAGGAAGAGTGTGTCGCACGATCGAAGTGCAGAATGAGCCGAGAAACGTGGGCACCAGCAGTTCCGGGGGGCACAGCAGCGACTTGAGCTCGACGAGCGACTGTCTCACAGATCGAGGCTTGGTAGCAAGCGTGGAAACAATGAGTCGAGTTCGAATGAGATCGAGGGGAGCGACAAGTAGAGAGGTGACTACTGAAGCACTGACGGCCACAATGATGGAAGTGATGGGGGTGGGAGAGTGAGCCACCTCCTCCAGAAACAGAGGGTCAGGAGAGTTGGAAATTGAGCTGAAGAACCCAGAAAACCATGCTTCCAGAGTCATTGTGAGAGCGCCCAGCAGGAAAGAGGCGTTCAGAGCTCTCCAAGGACCTCGAACACCGTCCACCTCGTTGAGAGCCAGCAGAATGTCCCAGTTGCGCGTGCTTCGTGCCTGCAGCTGGCTGTGGTAGTTTTTGAGGAACTTTTTCAGCCGTTTCTTCTGGTCTGGCAGAGGATCCGAGTCCAGTGCGCTAGGAGTATCAGCGCCGTGGCTGTGGGTTCGGCTATTAGGGGTTCGAGGACTCATGTCTCCCATCATGTCTCTATGGTTGCTTTCAAAGTAGTCAATTTCCTCATCCTCCTCGCGCTCTTCTTCCTCCTGAAGAGCCACGTCGATAATGTGATCCTCGACCTTGGCCGCGGTCTCCACCCGCTGCAAGTGACTCCAGTCTCCTACCTGCAATAGTAGCTTGCTGACCTCCCAGGGCTGACTGAGAAAGGTCTTGCCGTAAAGCTGGAACAGCGAGTGCATTGCGTGTTTGACCGACTCGGAAGTTCCAGCAATGTCGTAGTCAATCTCAATGCCATCAAAGAGATCCCCAAAGTTGTGGTTACCAACATTGCGTGAAAGTCGGCTACTGTTGCCACCCTCAAAGTGTGTGTACGAGCCGGAGGTGGTGGCTACTCCAGGCAGGTCCGACGTGGTGGGGAACTGCCGCTTGTTGTATAGCGTTCCCGTACCAAACGTGTCGGCGTTGTAGTAGGGTCGCAATGTGTTTTCAGTGGCCATGGTGGTGGTGATGATAGCGATGGGATAGTACGATTAATCTCAGCTTGCCATATGCACAATTTTAGTTTAAATGGGACAACAGAGTTGGGCTGGAGTCGTCCCTTGAGCCGGAGGTTGCTAACGAGTCGAGATAGTGACGTTGGCAGTAGTTAATTGCGCACCAAAGACTTTGCAGCTTTCGATAATTATTGGCTGCGGGTCTTTGTTCGAAACTTGCCGCCTGATTATGTAAGCGTGCTCAAGGGGGGTTCGATAATGTGAATGAAGTGATATGCAAGAAGAGATCAACTGAATCATCGACGAAGATATCAGCGATTCCGTTGAAATCTAAGATACTTGTACAAGTACACGTACTTGTACAGCACTTCTATTCAAGTGCATCTTTTTGTGCGGAAGTCACGTGACAGTTGAAGTACAAGTACTCCCGGCTCGTATCAACATTCAAATCAACCACCACAGTTGTGTACTTGTATTTTGGTTGCTGACTAAGTACTTGTCCAAGCAATCCATCATTTGCTCCAACTAGTTCTTACACCCTACAAGTATCAAACAATCATTATCATTATAATTTACATGACCAAGTTACCCATACCGGTACTTGTACTCTAGGCCATCTTGCCAAACCATTGCTTACGCGCAATGGCACTTATTTCCCTCGCTTCCTATGCAATTCCATCATTTCTTGTAGTTTATCAAAAACTCCCCAAGAGCCTTGACGGGGTCCTCGGGCTTGTCCTTTGCAATCTGTCTCATGCCTGCCAGTAAAGCCGGGGTGACCTCCTTATTGAGCCATAGACGCGTCGGAGCGCCGTAGTTTTCCGCAGGGTTAGGGAGCGATGCAGTAGATCCAGTCTCTTGCTTGATTGGCTCGGCAGCAGGAGTGGACGTCGAGGTGGGTGGGGTAGCTACGGCTCCTGGAGTATGTGAGGTTGGTGCTTCAGACACGGAAGCAGCAGAGGTAGCTGGTTCGGCTGCTGGTTCTGTCTTGGGAGCTACCGCTTCGGAACCCGATCCCGAAGGAAATGCATCAGTCATGTGTGTGTCGGCCATGGTTTTCCGATCTGTTTTTGGTGCGTGATGAGACAGTGGTGTATGATTTTCAACATTTTGGCGATGTTAACGCACTGTGCTAAAATGAACCTTATTACTAACTCTATCCCCCACATACATACAAGAAGGGTCGGGCTAGTTTTTCCGAAAACTTCCCTCTCCAGTTCTCTCTTCCTCCGCAACAATGGCTACACCACTTCCATTTGATCTCCCGCTCGAGAAAATCGACGAACAAGAGGGCGAATGTATCCTCATGGGCTTCAATGCCGACTACGCGTTTGAGCTGGGCTCGCAGATCCGTGACCGCGCCAAGCAGGCAGGCAAGTGCATTCTGATCGATATTACGACCGTTACAGGACTCACCTGGTTCCGAGCCGCTTCTGGTCTGGGAACTAATGTTGACAACCAGCACTGGGTCACCCGAAAGCGTAATGCTGTCATTCGATTTGGACGAAGTAGTTTCTTCCTGGGATGCAACATGAGACAGAAGGGTCGAACTCTCCAGGAGGCCTATGGAGTCAGTGAGGCTGAATACGCCGCTCATGGAGGAGCCTTCCCCATCCGTGTCAATGGTATTGAAGGTCCGGTTGCTGTAGTAACTGTGAGTGGTCTTCCTCAGTTTGAAGATCATACTCTTGTCTACCAGTGTCTTCGAGACTTTGCTGTCCAGCAGCGAAAGGACTTGTCTTGATTTGACTTGTCTTGATTTGACGATACGTGTTGATACAACTCATTGACACCTTATGAGTTGAGAATGCTGAAAACCATGAAGTACAGTATATTGATATTTAGTTAATGGTAACAACTTATACACCACACCACGGGACAGTTTGTCCGATAGCAGTGCCACTACTTCTTCAAGACTTGTTCATCCACCAGAGAGAGATTCCAGACCAGTAGATAGCTCCTGCTTACAGGACAGACATCTGTCACAACTGGCACACCCCATATATCCAAATGGAGGTCTCTGCAAGAAAAGTTACCTACTGTACCGGTTCTATTTTCATTACAGAATGACCTCTCTTCTCAGGTGTGGACGTATTACAATACTTGATTGTATAATTAATGAAGAGAATAGACAGCTTGACAATGTTCACCGTACCAACGTAGACGAATACCTGGTAACTAATGGTCATAAGATGACTGAGATCGTTTATTTTCCCACTCGTTTGGTTTGCACTATGAGCATCCGTATGTATATAATGACCATCATTTCTTGGTCTTGGTCTCAGCCAAAAATAAGGTTGGCTGGTGAGCATTCGCAGTATTGCAGCCGTGGCACGAGGTTCGAGAAGCTCCAGAATCACATCTTACAACACAACCACTACATACCCTCTCATCTACACACAATGGACCCTTTTGTGCAAGTATGCGCCGATGCGCAAAACCAACTCACCCAGACACGCGAGCTTTTGGAGCAGTTCCGAGCAGACCCCTCCAACCACAATACCCTCCAGGATCTCACCAACACCACTGAGGAGCTCGCAGAGACGATATCCGACCTGTCGCAGTCTGTGGAGGCCGCCCAGGGTCGACCACAGCAGTTTGGTCTAAGCAGCGAAGACATTCAGGATCGAAGCAAGCAGGTTGCTCAGCTCATGTCGCAGTTAGGACAGGTTCAGAAGGAGATTGGCAAGATTCGAAACACAGGCACGCCACAGGGCCTATATTCGGATGAAGCCGACGACACAGAGGCACGGACCGCGGGACTGACCCAGCAGATGTACGCGAGCCAGATTGAGGAGCAGGACAATGCTCTGGACGGCGTTTACAACACAGTCAACTCGTTGCGGGAACAGGCCAACGTCATGTCACGGGAGCTAGAGGACCAGTCGTATCTGATTGATGACCTGGATCGTCATGCTGACTCTGCTGGTTCACGGTTGCAGCGTGGTCTTAAGAAGGTGGATTGGGTGGTCCGAAAGAATCAAGAGACTCTGGGTTCGTGCTGCATCACTCTACTGATTGTGGCACTAATCATCTTGCTGATTCTGCTTATTGCTCTCTAAGGGTGATACAGCTTCATTTATTCAACAGGTGACCGAGTGACGCCACACAAATGTGGTACAGTACCAGGTGCTCTTTTAGTTCCGAAGATAGGAGCTGTGTTTGTTGTATCCGGAAGTATACAGGTTGTCAGGGGATGGTCTTGGCCATGCAGGACAGTTTAAAACAGGAGATAAGATATCGTCATTTTGCAGTAAGAGGGATGGAATTCCACCGCAAAGCGACGACCTTGCAAGGGCTCGTCTTGGCGGACATAGGCGGCACGTTTGTGGGGGTTTCTAGTTGGAGCCAGTGTGGAGAGGAGAATCCCCCACATGCCATATATTATCAGTCTCGTAACCGGTTATCCATCATTTCTTGTGCTTGTTTCTGCACTTGTGCACTGTGGATATTATTCCACATTTCCCCGTATTATGACGCTCCCCCTCTTCTCCTATAGCTATATATGCGATAAATCGATAATATTGTCTCTTGTTGCCCCAGAGCTGTCTTTTTTCTGCCAGTTTTCTGCCATTTTTACCAGCTAACCACCCCCCACTCCTTCAGCTCGGAGCTCGGCACATCCTCACTCCGTCAATCTCCAAAGTCGATCTCAGCTTAGGTGCATTATGCTGATGCAGTAAAGCGGAATCCGAACGAGGTACTTGCTGAATGTAAGTGTAAGGATACACTTTAGAGTTAGAGTTTCATCCGGGGTTAGGGCTTGAGGTTGGGAGTTTGTGAGCAGAATGAGGACAGGTGTTCTCTTCCTCATACTGCGCTTCCAACTGGATATTGGCTAACCTAGGTGAGTTCTGACGAGACGAGAAGGAGATGATGATGGAATTAATGATGTTA